>QZLH01001501.1:17075-29252 GCA_003833135.1 Oehlia diaphana
TCAACAAAAAGTAAGCCAAATAGCATAATTTTATGCCAATAAATTTAGTTTTTATATTATATATTAACAATTAGCACTTTTGTTTGCCATGACGTCAGATTCCGCGCTATTACCGATTTTCAATATAGGACTCTCTACTTTATTTGCGGATCACGAATTAAATAAATTTTAATTTTTAATTTTATTAATCTTATAATTAACAGTTAAAATCATATAAGCATTGTTCTAATGAGTCATATTACTCATATAATAGTCGTATTATTAAAATATATGGCTTTACGAAAGATCCTGAATTAGAAGATTATATATTAGTTATGAAATATGCGTCGGAAGGCGATTTACATAAATATTTACAAAAGAATTTTACAAACCTTACATGGAATAAGCAAAAACTACATATCTTATGGCAAATTTCAGAGGGGTATGTATGTTTTAAATTTATTCATTATATTCTTTAAATTAAAGTTATTAATATTACTTACTTTAGGCTTGAGAGCATTCATAAAGCAAAATTTATGCATCATGACCTCCATAGTGAAAACATATTAATTGATTTAAAAAATTACAATTATGATATAAATTATCAATGGAAAATTGGGATCTAGGATTATCACAAGCTGTAAATAATGAAACAACAAATAATGAAATATATGGAGTAATACCTTACTATATTGCACCAGAAATCTTTAAAGGGTCTGAATTTTCACAGGAATCTGATATTTATAGTTTTGGTATGATTATGTGGGAACTTACAACAGGTTGTAAACCCTTTGCTAATGTTAAACATGATATTCAACTTTTCATTAAATTGGCATAACATTTTGGCGTATCTTCTGTAATTTTAGGTCGTTCTCCATCAAGAATTTTATAGATAAGTTGCTGGGATCCTGATCCCAAAAAAAGACCTACTATAAATGTCATTCGTTTAATTTTTGTTGATTGGGCATTTATAGGTATATAAAGCAAAATTTAATCAAGCTGAAACAAAAAGAATGGAACTGATAACATCAAAGAAGCTTGGTCCCGAATTTGTTGAAAAATATCATTCAGAAGCCATTTATACAAGTAGGTCGTTAAATACTTTAATTTCTAAAAGTTCATCAGTCAAGTTATCATCAACGATCTCATTTGACAACAAATAACTAGGTATTGTTAAAGAAAAGTTAATTGTGATTTTTGAAATATTATAACTATACTGTCTATTAAAATATATGTTATTTTCTTTAGATTATAATAATGCTTATATTTCGTTAGAACAAGAGTTTGATATAGACATTTAAAGGTATTTAATAATTATATGGATATCATAAAACATTTTGATTACTACTAATTATTTGAATTTATCAATTTTTTTATTAGTTTGCCATTGCAGAATTTAAATTTGACAATTTAAAATTCTTCATCCACTAAAAAAAAAAAGAAATATTGATGAAATTAATGACAATTGTAGCAAATATTTTATTTAACATGATGTAATTTTTTACATTAATATCTATTTTCAATATTACTAATTCAAATTTTAAGTATTAGACATAAACCTAATTTAGCTAGTTATAGGCTTCCAATAATCTAACAGTAGTTTATTTGTTGTAGAAATAATTTTATTCGTTATCCTATTGTAACTTTAAATTGTTTATCTATTATATCATATTTAATCATGCATATTAATTAGTATTTATAATAAAATTTACTTATTTTTCTAAAAGTTGCAAATGAGTATATATATATTGCAATGCAGCAAAATTATAACTCAAGCCGAATATCAATTAAATTATTAAATAAGTATTCTGAACAAATTTAAGTTTGCATCTCTAAACTTTTATGTTTTTTTTTTTAATGATAATTAAGTTAAAAAAGGAAGGATTATACTGTATGTGGATAAAGTTTAATTTTCTTATCATAATAAAAAATTCAACAAATCAACAATCAATGAATCATGTTACGAGAAAGATAATCTAATAGAGAGTACTTTTATGTAAGATAAATAACAGATAATGATGTTTAGCGTTCAAATTGTTATTATAATGTTTAAATAGACGTCCGAAGTGATTCAACAAATAATTATTATAAGTATTAGAATGGATTTAATACCTTTTTATAAATTTCATAAATATTTAATAAATGAGATTGATATCGAAAATCAAGGTTAGAATTTTGCGTTAGAATTTATCAATAAAGTATTACTAACTAGTTTATTATTAAAGAAAATATTTCAATAAACATTCTAAAAATAAAATAAGTGACCAAACTTTGATAATTTTTGTTATCGAAATTGAAATAAATTAAGATCCAATAACATAAAGACATGATTGATTTTGGAATTATGAAAAGCGTAGAACTGATGAAAGCTTATTAAATACAAGTATTTAAATAAGATGATACAACTTGGCCATATTCTTAAAAAAGATTATACATAAAAATAAATAGTATATACTGAAAATACATCAAAACTTGATAATAAAACTTCTAACCAATGTGAGTTCATAAATTATGTACGAAAATAATATTACACTACTTGAATTTTACGTAGTATTAAGTAATCTCCATATCAATAAATGTAGTTCATAACAGACCTTTGGCATTAAATATTTGAGTTAGGTAAAATACTATTTTAAAAACTATTGTTTTTAATTAATAACAACATAATATAATAATATGTATATGTTTATTTTATTGGCAAAACAATGAAAATTTTCATGGCAGGCAAAACAACATATTTATATTTATTTGATTTTTTTAATAATTTTTTTTATTGTTCCAAGAGAAACAGTTTTTTTCGAGACAAGATCTTGACCAATTTGCTGATCAGAATTGGGTGAAGATCTCAAATGTTTGGGATAAAAGATTACTTTTATGTTATTCGGATATGATGAATAATATGTATGAGAATAATCATGACGAAAAATGGGGTCCTATGAAAAACAAATTAGAATGGGATGAAAGAGAATATGCAATAGTGAGAACAGATTAAAAGGTTGACCGAATATATTGCATCATATAGTACTGACTGAAAGTAAATTCATAAAAGTTATTTTATTTTTTTTTTGTCACCGGTATGCATGCATTAACATTTTATTTCCATGCTGTGAGCCACTGAAAATTAATAAAGTGTTTGTTACATTTGAAATTCAATTTGTGCAATGGAAATAAAATTAAGACACAAATTATCAAGAAAGTAAATTGGAAAAAGTCAAAAATAAATCTGTACGCAGATTGTTGCTATATTATTTAATTTTTTTTGTAGTGTGATCACGAATTTCACTATAAAGCTCTCTATAGTGGACTAAATTATAAAAATTTTGATAATTCAATAAAATCTCGCAAGTTGTTAATCAAAAAGTAAAAGAAGACATAAATATGCAAGTTAATAGATTTATTAAATTTCTAATCTAAATATTTTTTAGTTATTTCGAAGAAATAGTAATAAAAACAAAAGATACTGTATTTCGAAGAAGAAAATCATTAAAT
The DNA here is from genome assembly GCA_003833135.1 of Oehlia diaphana. Classification (NCBI taxonomy): domain Eukaryota; kingdom Fungi; phylum Glomeromycota; class Glomeromycetes; order Glomerales; family Glomeraceae; genus Oehlia; species Oehlia diaphana. Next base: position 20,544 of record QZLH01001501.1, read on the forward strand.
GTAAAAAAGGAGCTCCCTTAGAAGTCCACGTTATATTGTTATATTATCTGTTATGTTAAAATCATATATTCTATTATTTGCTAATTAAATATTAAATTTTTTGATAGGAATGATAAAAAAAATGAGTCACAACGACAAAGAAAAGAGAATATGTGAATGAAAAGGGGAAAAAAAGAGTATGATAAATGAAAAAAATAGGGAGAGTGAAAGATAATGAAAGAAACGAAGGGGATGAAGGAGGAACAAATGGAAGGAACGAAAGAAACAAAAAAGATCAAGTGGAAATGAAAAAAAAAAATGAAAAAAAATGAAAATAACAAAATATAATGTAAAGGAATGAAAAGATGAAGTGGGAATGGAAAAGAAAAAATGAAAATAACAAAGAGTAGTGTAAAAGAATGAAAAGTTGAAGTGGAATAAAAATGAAAGGAACGAAGAGTAATGTAAAGAAATGAAAAAGATGAATGGGAACGAAAAAAAAAGAAAGGAGTGGAAAAAACAAAGTGGAAACAAAAAAAAAGTGGGAATGAAAAAAAAAATGAAAGGAATGAAAAGAATATAAAAATAACAGAAAAAATGAAGGAAGGGAAGAATAAAAAGAGCAAAAGAAATGAAAAGACGAAAAGAGAATCAAAAAATGGAGAAGGGACGAAAATGAAATAAACAGGGGATTAAGTAAAAATCAAGCTTATAAAATAAAGAAGAAATAAAGTTAGTAGGGAACAGAAATTACATGTAATAAATAGAAAACAAAAAAATAAAAACATACCTCAGTAGTAGCAGAGAAGAACTGAAAGACCTAAAAAGAATGAAATACAAAATGTAAGAAACGAAATATAAGAATGAAATAAAAAATAAGAAACGGTTATGTAGTGCTAGACATACCTTAATTGCAAACATAATGACCGAAATTGATTAATGATTGTTCAAATAGAACGTAAAATAATAAAATAGAGAAAATGAAGAAAGAAATAAGTAGAAATAATTATAATGGTCAGTTGGTCACGATATAAAATAATTGTGAATGTAATATAGTGAATCTTATGTAAATTTTCTTACATAATAATTATAATAATTTAAAATAAATTTTTATTTGGTATATGGTGCCGGAACTTTATACTCAAAAATGTTTCAAATTTTTAATTTATCACGTGAAAAGCACAATAGCCAATTTTGAACAAAAAATAGAACAAACAGATACGGGCATGTACAAAAAAGGAAATCGGCTAAAGCAGAAAGTAGTATTTATTTAAGAAGAATCAAGCCAATGTTGGGTTGAAAATTTGGACCAATCATAAAATAACCAAATTTCAAACGCTTATAACTTTTTATGTAGATATTTTTTTGAAAATCTGACCGGTAATTTAGTAGTACTTGTTTTGTAGAACAAAGTTACCGGTTTATTTCTTTGAAATTCTATTTTATTAAAGTGTTGAAAGATTTATTAGTATCACAATTTTATTTTTGAGTATAGAGTTCCGGCACCATATAAAGTAAAATCAATATCGTACACCGCCATTGTGTAACGCCATTACATCACTATTATCTTATATTAAAATATTAAACTTGTTAATTTTTAACAATTCATTAACCATAATAGCGAGTTCCATCTTTGGACAGTCAGAATAAATAAGCTTATGAAGAATGCACTCCTATTTTTTTTAATTTTTTTGAATACATCTTATCTGATTATAATTTATTACATAACCTATAGCAAAAGGGACGTGGTGCTACGGAATCTCCATATTACCGGATTAGTTATTATAAGATCCTTTAGCCATTTATTTATTTACACAATGATTACAATGATTAAAGAATGAGAATACTGCAGTAACTTTAATTAGTCAACAATATTACAATCCGCAGTAAGGTGAGTCTAGTGATTGGACCGGAAAATTTTTTTGCCGAAATAAGCATACAAGCCTTAAATGTGCGACAATATAAATTCTCACAATTTGTAAAAAAGTAAATTCATTTTCTCACAAATTGAAAACAAATTTTTATTTACTTATGTCTACCAAAATTGATTCTCTGCCAGTTGAAAACTGGAATACCGATACCCTTATCGCCTTTTTACGAAAACAGGACCTAAAATTCGACAACGATGACTTTGAAATTCTTCGCAGAGAAAAAATTACTGGTTTTGATTTCACTAACATGACTAAAGAAGAGTTTGAACATTGTGGATTGAAAATTGGTCCATCAAGAAGATTAGTGGAAATAGCCGAGGCATTCAAAAGCCGATCCAAGTATTCGTTCTCATACCATAGCTTGAAAGAAGTTTTAAAAGAATACAAAATTTTATCAGGTATTTTACATGTAACAAAGATTTTTCTAACATTTTTTATGTGACTTAAATATTAATTCTCGTTCCGCTCTCTAAGGAACTTATCCGCTCAAAGATGACGCTTCTACAGTGTTTCCATTATCCAAGAAATCCGTAGGTACACAAACAACAAATGTTTCCGATGACCCAAAGAGTTTAACTTACATAATTCAGGGCTTAATATCTGGAAGCATTGCATATTTTCCCCTTGATGAAAGAGTAGCCTTCAAAAATGGTACAACAGAGGGTATATGCAAAATTAGTAGTGAGGATCCTCGATTGTCAAGTGTGTCGCTGTATTGTGAGTACAAGCTCGGAAAAACCTATATTCATCAACCGCCACCGAATTTTTCCGGATATCCTATAGCTCTAAAGAGTCCGTTTTCTTCGATCGGAACGATTATTACGGGACTCGATCATAGCAAGACAAAGTTAATTGATAACATTAATTATGTTATTGAGTTTGTTGAACTACCTAACTTTGAAGAGCTCGTCAAATCTAGCCGTAACATTTCTGGCTCTTCTACGTTGACGAGAACGGTCGCGACGCAGACAAAGCCCATCGTTGAGGATACCAAAGCACTAACGTATATTGCGAAAGGTATAATGTTCAAGAGCATTTGTTGGTTCCCCAGCTGGGAAGAACGAGAGGCGTTCCGCTTTGGAAAAGTGAAGGGCACTCTGCGACTAGTCAGCAATAATCCCAAACTAGCGAGCATAACACTAACATGCAATTACCAGCTTGCGAAATCTCTATGTTGTTTTCAGGGTGATATTGGACATCCAATGATCGTGAGTTGTTCATATGGAAGTGTCAAGACTCTTCTCACACAGGATAAGAAGAAAATTATGGATAACAGTAATTTTAAATTAACGTTTCTTTCGTAAGATCTTTTTTGGAAGAATGTATGATATTCGATTAATTTTTACAAAATATGGCAAGCTTGAAATTGTGAAAAAAATATTCCAACATGATTGACTTCATTAATTTAGGTAATATTATTATATCTATGTATTATTGTTTAAGAGTATAAATTTTCTTAATTTGCATATATTAGTCACGTGGAAGTTTTCTCGTAGGATTTTATTTATACTATTTAGTTTCTGTATTTATTATTAGTTGCGGATATCCAGGGAATGCATAATTATAGTGTTGGACTGGAATTATTAGTCTGAAATGTACTTTATTTAACCTTGACCGATCAAATTGCTAATACCAAAAATCGGATCATACCAAATCTATTAATTGAATTCCAAATTTATATTTATTTTTTATTTAAACATTAAAAAAAAAAAAAATCGATGTATTATGTGCAAAAATGTTGACCACAACCATTGCATATATATGACAAACAAATTTATATATCCATGTAAGGTGGTGACAGAAAACAAAAAAAAAAATTTTCAAATCAAAGAAAATTTTTTTCATTATGTGCTAGAATGCTTTCTTCTTGTAATAAATTTAAATATACTTCATATTGCTTTAGATTAATTAATTAATACTAACCTCATATTATTAATTTTATACAACAATCTCGAATTTATCATTTAAATAAAGATACCAATTCACTATTAAGAAGTTTGTTTACTTCAACGCGAAATAAATAATAACGTTTCATTTATTGATAAGGGAAAAGTTATTCTAACTGGATTGGGAATAAATTCACTCTATCGATACCTCATGAAAATATGAAGGTACACTCATATAAGAGGATTCAACAATTATATAAAGTTTCAATAGAAGAATTACTTACAGTACATTGACATGTTCTTTAAAAAAAAACGCATATAGAATTGTATAAATTTATATACCAACAAATAATTTCTCGACGTTACAGTCGTTACATCAAATAATCATATCGTAATATCATGTGAACAGTAAAATATAGCCAACTTCCCCCTTTAAAAAAAAAGGATTAAAATTTTAGTATATTTGATAATCCCGTAACACCATATCTATTAGAAGAGTCATAATTTTTTTGTGACTGATATTTATTAATCTCGATAAATAATATAATATTGCATTTCATGTAGCACACTCACGCATACCAATCATGCAAAATTTCTTTGCAACAAAGTTATGTTAGTTTCTGGTTACCTTGTGAGAAGCTTTCAGGGCGAGTTACTTCCTAGCTAAATCCTTCAAATATTTGTCTACCGGCAATAGTTGCTCATTATAACTGACTCCTGTTACAACTGATAAATTAATAAACTAAACGTGCAATAGATTTGCAAAATAATTAAAATAATTTTTTTTTATTTACAAATGAGAGAGACTAAAGTTTCCATTTGACTTTATTTTCGAATTTATAAACGCCAATACGTTCAAAATTTCTAACTTTTCTTGCTCATTTAATGAAATAACACCACAATAATTATATCTAAGAATTATTTTAAATTTAATATTTTAAAAAAAGATCTCTAATGAAATATTGGAAAATTTAATGTATCAACATTCATTGGGCGTCTTCACAGAGAACATGATTGAGAGTTAGATTGAGATTAGTGGTTAATCTGGTTTCACAAAAAACGTGATTGAGATTAATTTCAATCTCAAGCTGATCATGATTGAAATTCCATATGAAATTTCAATCTTACTCGTTGAGTAAGATTAGAATAAGGTTTTAACTTTCTTACTGCACTTTTCATTTTTTAACAAAAATACCACATATTTCAATCTTCAATAAATGTATGCATATTTATTAAACGCGAAACACTTACTAGATGCGAAATTTTTGTCATTTCCTTTAAATAAAATAAATTTCTTTCTTAATAAATGAAACAAACTCATAAAAATAAAATTGCTGCAAAAGGTGAAAAAACTACCAATGCTTTAAGAGTTATGTGGACTGAAAGTGCTATTAAAGCTTTATTGTCTTTTCTTATTGAAAATATAAAAAGACTTGAAGAGTTAAAGTATAAATGTGGAGCTACATCTAATCCAGAGAATGTTCAGTTATGGAAGGATGCTGAAACCTTTTTTTTTGACTTTTGAGGACTTTAAATACACTTATAATAATGTTCAAATTGCTAATAAATGGAAAAATTTAGTAGATAATTATAAGGTTTTTTTTAAACAAAAAAATGAAAGTTCTTGAACATTTATTTAATACTAATTTTAAGTTCTTTTTTTATTAAGTCGCAACTTGCAGTTTTTTTTCAAAAAGAGTGGTTGAGCTCCAATTGTTATTCAATATAAAGAGGATATTGAAACAATTTTAAATAAAGATAGACCTATATTAAATCCAAAGTCTTGTATTGATTCTTCTGTTTCCTTATCAGTAAAAGAAGGAATCTGATGATGTCTAAGAAAATATTGGTGTAGATAACAAGAATGAAATCTCATATGAAAAAATTGGTAGAAAACTTACTAATAAGTGCGAAAATAAAGAAATGGAAGTTAATTTGGATATTCAAGATAAAAAAAAATCTAAAAATAGTAAAACAAATTTTGAAAATACTCTTCAAAATTGGTTAGAACAACAAGAAGCTAGGCAAATTGAAACTGATAAAAGTAGGGAAGAACAAATATTAGAGTTATTTCATATGAAACAGCAAAATGATTGATGTTATTTGGTCTATTAAACAATCTTACAAATTGTTTAAATTCTTTACATGTGAAATCAAGTAATCAATCAGAAAATAATTTATTTATAAGTCAAGGTAATAATTTACAATTTGTATTATGCACTTCGTGTTTGATTTTAATTTTAATTTACATTACACATTAAATGTTATGCGTTATATGTTACATACGCATTATGTATTACACATTTATAATGTAAATTCTAATATAATATTTTTTTTATTTATTTCAGATAATTTGTCTCAATTCTCTTCAGATCATATGTATTTGCATAAAAATTTACAAACATTTTTACCATCTTACACACATTTAAATAATACTGAAGATTTAATGGGATATCAAAATAATATAGATGATAATTCATCAAATAGTGATGAAATGGTGTAATTTTTTTTTTTGTAATAATTGTAATAATTAATCTTTTATAAATAGTAATAAAGAGATTAATAAGAATTTTTTAGTAATAATTGAATAATTGATTATTAACCTCATACAGCACTTAAATTTCTTCTTTGATAGTTGATCCATAAAGAATCACATATTGCATTTCTAATGATATTTCCTTTAGATGTTTCACTAATATTTATTTTATTATTTACACCAGTTCCTGTATCATTGTATTGCTTTCCTAGTGGTAAAAAAATCATGTCTCACTTCACAAATATTATGAAGTATACAACAAGCAGTTATAACATGTGATACTATTTCAAATGAAATTAAATTATGAAGAAGACACCCTTTAATAAACCAAAAGCCTGTTTTTCTTTAATTCTTATTTGGGAATGTTTAAGATTAAAATATGTTTGCTGTTAAATTAATCCTTTACCAATATCTTTATAAGGAACTATTAACCAACTAAGATTTGGATATCCCTCATCACCCAAAATATATTTATTATTAAAAGAAAAATTGCTTTGATTATTAAATTTATTATAAAGATTAGAATTTATTACATCAGGAAATTTTTTTGGATGATATATAGCAATTTATATCACTTTATCGATATATATCCTATTATTTATAAAATGTGATATACATCGATAATAATCGCACTCGTTGGGTTATATCGATATAGATTATTGAACTTAATACGATCAACATCGATTAAAAAAAAGTGATAATTATTGATAATAAGTATAATCGATATAGATTATCAATCTGAATATATTAATACTATTAATATGGATTAAAAAGCACAACGATTATTATCGAAATAGTTAATTTTAACAATTTAAATAATGATAAAATATCGAAAAATATTAAAATCAAAAAATATCAATATTAATTATTTATAATTTTATTGTCAAGCAATATTTATACAGTATTATAATAAATGAAGAATAAAATAAAATAATTTGCTAAAAAACTAGCTGAAAATAAAAAGAAAATAGATAATAATCATATTCAATTATTAAAAATATCGTTAAAAATCATCAAAAAGGAAAAAAAATGAAATCGAGAAAATCAAAGGTAAAAGAAGTACTATTACTTCTAAACCATTATTTTACGTCTGTAATGATAATATGATGATAAATAATAAATAAAAATTGTATTTAATTTAATTATTTATTTACAGTAAATGAAATATTAAGATCGATAATTACCATTTAATAAAATAATTTATCTAACGCTTCAAGATTTATTCCTACTCCTTCTACAACCCGTACCTCTTCCTCTTCCTCTTCTTCAACTTCTGCATTATCCTCGTCAGTCTCTTTTCTTTGTAAATTATCGGGCATTTTTTCTTGCAAAATCGCCAAAGAATCACTCATTTCAATTTGTTCTTATTTCTTAAGAACTTCCTAAGAATGCCAATTTTTGATTAATAATTTAAAAAATGACAAGTTAAATTAAATTCGATAAATACTGACCTTAAACTTTTGAAATTGTAACACGAGAGCCTTTTTAGAGATTTCTAGAATGGGATAATTTGGGTTTAAGATTATATCACACACGGAGGCCGTATAGATATATATATTACTATATTCTTCTTCATTTGCCATAGTTGATGAAGGAAATGCAATAGCAGTGATATTTTCTATAGTGGCATCATCATAAGGTTGCTTGCTGAAACCTAAGAGTTTAGGCAAGATGGCGTTTTGCCGAAAAGTGAAATTCTGCTAAAACTATATTAAAGTTATATTAAAAAACTGGCAAAACTCTGGAGAAAGGCGAAACTGCTGAAACTTATTATAAATGCCGAAACTGCTGAAACTCTGGCGAAACTATAATAAATCTATAGTAAAATTTTGATGAAACTAATCATAGGATTTTGAAGAGGTTTAGACAAGTAACCTTACATCATCAGCATATAATTTTTTATAACTATCGGCAACTTCTTTAGAATTTTTCCATTCAAGGACTTCTTGTGAGTTTTTTCGCCATTTACTTATTAATTGCAGACCAAAATTTCTAAAAATCGCGGTTCGTACTGCTGAGGCATGTGAGCCTCTTATATCTTTCATTTTGTGTAAAAGCTATTGATTGATTATAAAAGAAAATAAAATTAATTATTTAAAATATTTTATAATAACTAACAATATTTACCGCAGAATGATGCTTTCCGGTAAAAGTATTAATCCATTTCCAGTCTCCAATTTCTTTTAAATAGTTGGCGTGATTTGAATTAAGCCACTTTTCCATCGATGCTTTATATTCTTCAAAACTTGGCCACATCTTCAAAGTAAAAAATTTTGAGCACACTGCGGCATATGCATCCTAATAATACAACGATATGATAATGTATAACGTTATCATTTAGCAATATAATGATATTTAGTAATTAGTAGTAATATAA
>QZLH01001502.1:9988-26608 GCA_003833135.1 Oehlia diaphana
TGTTAAATTATGTAATTTCTGTGATCAAATCAATATAAATTCAGCATAAATTATGATCAAATCATGCAAATGATGCATTTTGTGATATGGAATTGTGCATTTTTCCGTATCCCTATATAGATTAGAAATATTATTTTTAAGAAAAAATTGTATAAAAATTTATTAAAAACATGATTTTTTTATAGGGTCTAATTATAATAAAATTTTATTATTCAGTAATATTTTACATACAATTCAATTTATTTATATCAAAAAAATTTTTTAATTATAAATGTTATGTTTGGGGGACGAAGTCCCCCAGCAAATCGCATATTCTAGTTTTTCTTATAATTTTTCGTTGTTATCGAATCGTGCCACTTTGCATGCTCCATCAGCTAAATCGTTACCCAAATTATTTGAATGACTTTTAAGAATAGAAATTTCAAGTTTGTTATCTTTAATAACCGTGAGAGATTAAGTAGATGTACTTAGGCAGTGACACATTATGATCATGTGCAACCAAACATTTTCTTTATAAATTGTGTAATCAGAGATTTTGAGCGTCATTGCCTGAATATTTCTATTTTTTACTAAGGTATAAATTGTTATTAGCATATTTAAATATACTTTACATATTTAATATATTTCTAGTTTATAGTGCGTAAAAATCATTATTTTTATTTTTAAGTTCTTTAATTATGAATCCAAGTTACAACGCTGAACGAAGATTTTACTTCAAGGCTCAAAGATGAGAATTTTTTGACTGACGAAAAATATATTGGAGAGAAAAGACCGATCTCGGAATCGCCAAAGGTTGAAATCTCCAAACCTATGATAAAGAGGGAAACAAGAAGAAGAAAAAAGAAGAAGAAGCAGCAAGAAGAATAGGAAGATGAAGAGGAAATTTCTCGGATAATTCTGATCTTTATTTGTAAATCGAAGTCACGTGATTTTACGTTAGAAAATAAACAAATATTTAGATTTAGAATATAGAATTTAGAATTTATTAGGAAATAGTGTAGTGAAAAATTAGTTTTTGTTGTTTTGGATTTTGTTTTTTTTTTCTTTAACTGTATTGTTATCAAAATTTTCGTTTAAAAGGACTAAAGGGAACGAGCGGATCGTATACTATAGAGTTAGTCATAACGTCTTAGATCGATTAGGAGCTTAGTTTTTTTAGACGGGAAATAGTGAGGGATTTAGTTAGATCTCATCAAATTTTTAGTTTTTAGTGACCGGTATGATTTAGGGTGTTTATTTTTTCATGTTTTTGTTTTTAGTAGAGTAGTTTATGATCTTTGTACGAATATTTTAGTTATAGAGGGCAAGTTACTTTGATAACTTGTTTTCTAAGTGTTTAGGAATTTAAGGGAGCCTATCTTGATGAGAGGAGGACCCTGAATAAATAAACGCGTTACTAATTTTTTTTTTTTTTTAAAAAAAAAAAAAATTACGAATCCAAGTTTTATCTTTACTCAACTGTCGTTTGTATGTATTTAAAAATACTCTGTTAAGCAAAAGACTAAAGAAAATCTATTTATCTGTTTAGAAATTTACATAGTAATCAATATTGCTTTATTGATCGATTTTAGTATGTCGTGTATTTAATAAATAAAATCACTTGACTAAAGATCGCTTAGAATCTCATCTCTTAAAATATGGTGAATGATGAGTCTAAGCTTAAACTTGCTCATCATCAGCTTGTATAAGTCGTATATTAATAATGAACTTTATAAAATACTATTTAATCATCATTATACTTATAATAATCTCAATCATTTAGAAACTTTTATTCTTTCACATACATACAGTGTGTTAAGAAAAATAAATGATGACTCTGAAGACATATGAAGAAAAAATATTTGCACATCTATTAGATTCTTTAGACGCTTGTATATCTAATATAATTTTTGCTTGGATATTAGCACATCAATTTATAATTCCTTTTATCTAGTTAATTTATAGTAAATAAGTTTTTTTATATTTTTTTATGCAATAAAATCTATATAAGCGATATATAATTTGAAGAACTGACGGATAATATTTATTATTTGAGTTTACAAATTGTTATTAATCGCTTCAAAAACTATTTTCAAAGGTTTTCATAATCTTCATTAAGAATCCAAAATATCATTAGAAATATTTACGAACGAATTATCCTTCTTAGTGTGATATTTATGATAAATATCATTAATATATTTTTCTATTTATAATTAATGGTTACTCAGCACGAAGTGCCGAGTAACTGTTGTATTTGCAATAAGCAATATGGTTGGTGGGATTTACTGAGCGCAGCTCAGCAAATTTCACTGTATTGCAAATACATTGTAATACCTAAGCCTGTGATGAATCACGTTGCCACCTTAGATATTAACAAACGTCATTCTTTATTAATAATATAAATAAATACAATAATATGCTTGGTTTAATAATATGAATAAAATAAATATTAGTGTGAAAATTCAATTAATATATTTATCCGTTCTTTAATAATTTTGAATTCCCCATTTTTCGAGTCATTCTTTTGGGGAAGTCACATTTCACTTCCTTTTATATTTGTTTGTGAGTAACCTTGTAGATCAGGATATTTTCAAAATCACAACTTTCCAACAAATTTCATAATGATTCTAGTAAATAATTTACCCGATACTTATCATTTCATAATCTGCTGTTATACTTAATATTGTTGATCGTTGATCATCCCATAGTTTAACGTCATTGCGGACCTTAATTGGTCCATATTTATACCAATAGTTTAGAGTCATTTCGGACTCACGTGATAAAATAAACTAAACTAACTAAATTAAACAAAATAAAATTTATACAGTAATTTTAAATATAAAACTGCGCCACATAATTAATAAATTTACTATGTATACTATGGCATTACAACATGTAAGGCTGTAAGGCACGCCAGTGCCGCAGTTACGAGGTCACGTTGTGCCGAGTAACTGTTTTATCAGGCTTACGTTGTAATGCCGTAGTATACATAGTAATTTATTAATTATTAGGCGCAGTATTATATTTAAACTTAGTATATAAATTTTATTTTATTTAATTTAGTTAGTTTATTTTATTTTATCACGTGAGTCCGAAATGACTCTAAACTAAGATATTATTTGAGGACCAATTAGAGTCCGCAATGACGTTAAACTATGGGATACACAAGGATCAAGTATAGTCAGGGGTAACGTTAAACGGATAAATTACTTAAATCAAGTGATCCAAGGATTTAGGTATTACAGTAGATCATGATGTCAATGGAACCAATCAAGGTTCAAATCCCTTAATTGTGAATGGTAAATTTTATGGAAATAATTTTAAGAATTGTTGAAAATAATGGAACTAATTTTGAAAATTGTTGAAATACCAAATGGAAATAAATTTGGAAATTGCAATATTTAATGGAAATAAATTGTGAAATTATAGTATTTTATGGACGAAATGTTGGAGTTTGAAATAAAGAATGGACAATTTGTAGATTAAATTTTTACGCAGTATCTAGATTGATAAGGATAATCTGTTTAAAAGGACTAACAATTATAAATAGCCGGTATAATTGACTACCCCAGAGAAGGAAGTTTTTCTGAAAAAAATGAGAAGTCGAAAATTTTGAAATGAAAAATTATTATATTTTATAAACTCACATATTAATGTTTTATTTATGATTAATCGAAATTAAACCAAGCATATTATTGTATTTATTTATATTATTAATAAAGAGTAATTTGTTGAGGCCTAAGGTGGCAACGTGATTTATCACGGGCTTAGGTCATTACAACGTACTGCTTACGTAATAGGTATTTATTATACAACTTAGTAACTGGTTGTACTAACATAAATCACCAATTAGTAAATGCTTGATAATCAGTATTATCAGCACGAGAAATCTATTACCACATTCTCAACTTAATGATACTTTAAATTTATTTACTTACTGTTAATTCCTCCTGTATTGGTTGTGTTCCATGATATAGTTTAAATAAACCAAAATTTACAAACTGCTTTATTTCGATTAAAAGATATAATTTATAAATGGAAATAATAATTTTACGCAGGTGCGTTCAAATTTTAAGCCCTTTATAAATTATAACAGAATTCATTATAGAACGAAGATATTAATGATTGAATAAAAATTTGGAAAATATGTAATGCATTTTTATTATAATTTAAGTATATTTAATATAATAAAGCTTGTTAGATCGTGACGCAAAAAAAAAAAAAACAAATTGCTTTAGATGTAATCCGGATATGCATTATAAAATTTAAATTCGTATCTATTGATTTAAAAGTTTAAAAGTAAATAAGTTAAATAAGTTGAAACTTTGATTTTGCTTTTCAATTTTTAATAATTTAATCTCACTGTCTTACAAATATATGATATAATCCTTTATTATCTAATTTACTATTGATAAAAGTTAAAAAATAGTTGTAACTATAATAATTTGCTACTTTTATAATTTACTCGTCTGATAAAAAAGTAATGGCTATTTTTAAATTTGTAGTAACATAATTATTTGCAATAAAGTAAGTATTACTTGATAAAGTGAAACTAGATTCTTTGGAGAAGATTCTGACTTTATTGAAGTGGACTCTGACTCGTTTGAAGGTGACGAAGGTGACGAAGGTAACCCTTTCTGTTGAAAAGTCTCTAAGTTTTTTGCTTTAATTTCTGAATCAAATCCATAGCCATTTATTTTAAGAGTTCCATTTGTATTGATATAATATAAATCTCCATCTATTATTACACCTCCTGAATTTTCCCTTTGAAAATAATAATTAATTACATTAGCATCAACATCAGTCATTTTAACAACTTGTCCGCTTTTGCTCAGTCTATCTGCTTTACAAGTAATTTTGATTTTTGCATTAAAGGGTGCTACAAGATCAACCTTATCTACATTAGCAATGACTTGTACTGAGGTATAAGGTGGCACAATGATTTTTTGTTGAATATGGTATGAGACTTTATCTGTTGCACTACCTTTGTTTCTTTCTTCAACTGTAGATTTAATCTCACCTTTAATCCCTCCACTAACACCTGCTTTCAACTGTAATATATCAAAAACGCTTACACCAATTTCAAAACGCAAATCAATATGTGTACCAATTTTAAATGACTCCGATCTTCTGATTTCCAAAGAAAAACTATTTGATTTTGTTTCTTTTCTATTAACCGTTTGTTCTATAGTTATGTTAGTTGGATTTTCAATTTTACTATCACCACTTAAAAGGTTAATTTGTTTTTTGTTACGATTTCGTGTATCATTATAATTTAAATCAAAGTCCGTTATTACTGTAGTTAATTTATAATTGGTGGGTTCAAATAGCCATTGTTGATGAAGATTATTCTTATCAGAAGCTAAAATATAAACTTTTGTACCATTACTATCTATGGCATTTAAACTATTATGAGTTTCATTTTTTATATTAGCGATATTATATGTATTATTTCTGATTTTTCTAAATGTCCAGTGTTGATTTTCATTAGTAATGAAATTATTTTGACGGCTACTGACATATGCTACTTCACCATTGTTATCTAAATTTGTACCTGATCCTATATTTACAATATTATAGATTTTGTCTTTAACCTTTCGTAATGACCAAAGTTGATACGGATCAGAATCATTAGATTGAGCTACTGTAACATATTCATCAGAACTAACTAAGTTCAAGTCTGACAAGTTATGAATAATGTTATAAATTATTCCTTCTATAAGATCATAGTCTTTAAGGTCATCAGTAATAACTCGATCATTAGGAATTAAGGAACCATATGTAGAAATCGTAAAGAACAGGAAAAATTCTAAAAGACAATAAAGAAATTCACTATTGTTTTTTACTTTCATGGTTTTAAATTAGAAAAGTGAATTATGAGGAGGAAAATGTGAATATGTAGTCTATATATATTTCTTTAACAAAAAATTACACCATAGCCACATAGTAAATGAATATCTGAGTTATTTATATTATTATTCTTATTTGCGTAAAAGTTGGCTTAGTAGCTATCTATTAATCTGTTTTATCCCGTATCCTCAGCACAGTTTTATCATTACGACATAAAAGCTGTTGTTTAATATCTTTTATTATTTAACATTTGAAGACTAATAGTATTTCTTTTTCATTGGAAACGCAAAAGTTGGCTTGGCTACTATTAATTTATTTATCCGTCCTTCGTTACGGTTTTGTTATTAAGTCATAAAATGCTTTATTATATTACATTCAAAAACAACATTTTTCAGAAAAAACAAGTTGGACTGAAATGACTTAGCCATAAATCCGTATCCTCCCTTTCAGCTTCATTATTAAAACATCAAACATTGTTTTACTTTTTAAAAAAACATAATTTAGGGCTGATCTGACTTAGCCATTTAATCTGTTTACCCGTATCCGGGTTAACAATATTAATTTTGTTTTGGCAACACAAATTGGGCTGATCCGACTTAGCCATTTATTTATCCGTAACGACCCTAGCATCACCATGTAAAAAATGGTAGCCGGATTTGTTGCCAGGTTTCCGGTCGGTAATTATTTATTGATTAAAAAAAAAATTTGTAAAGCGTTCAACTCCAAAATTTGTAACCCCGTCGCTGTCTATATATTAAAATAAAAATAAAAAAATATTGGTTAAAAAAAAGCTATTTTACCTATGAAAGTATTAAATTTACGCTACCCTAGAATAAAAAATATAGAAAAATTTTAGTCTGTTAAATAAAAAAAATTTTTGTGTTAAATTATTTTTGGCAATTGTATTTTATCGTGATGTATTTTTTTATTGGCAAAAATGTGATAAAGTTATTTTATGTACTTTTAATTTTATTATTTATTATAATAACAGATGAACTATTAAGATACTATATTTTACTTACTTTCGCTATAATAGATCATATATTTTATTTGTAAATATAATTAACGCTAAATAGTTTGTTCCTATGCATTACAAATACGAAATATTATTAAACATGCTATGTCAAAAGAAGAGTGTCCTTTTTCTGATATAATATGTAAGCCTATATGTAACCATCACCTTCTGATATAAGAAATACTATTTAACGCCCAATTTCACAATTTCACAATTAAATTATTCAAACTCATGCTTAGTTCAGTATTTTTTCCTTCATAAAGTTTATTAGTATTATTTATAAGAGGTTAAGGAATTATATATAATTTCTGTTATATCCTGCATAACTAATTGTCATTTCAGATTGTTTGTTATTTTTTATTGAATGTGATCTTGTAATATTACTTTAGCGTTTGCAATATTTTTCAAAATAATTCCTTTTTCATTAAAAAATTCCCAACCTTCTCTAGTATAATGACACCCTTTACAAACCTTATTTTGTTTTTGATGTGACATGTTAACAATTTTTTAGAAAAATATTACGTAAAAGAAAGAAAGGTGGCGTAAAAAGAATCGATCAAGATCAATAAAAGTTTTATAATTACCAAAAATAATCGTCCGGATCATGTGCGCAGATCATCGGCTACCATGGTGATGCTAGGGTCGTTTTTTGCCCTTACTCAAGGCACGTGATTTAATAAGCTCTATACGGTCCAATAATTTGTCTCTAATATAATAAAAGAATTTTTGTCGGGGATAACGATAACTCTTTGCGCCATAATAAAGTGCGTAAGCATCTTAGATATTGCAAAATCTGGCGTTCAATTTTTTGCTCGTAGATCTATATCTAATCGGGGTAGTGTATTTTTAAATGGATGTTGTCTTGTGGATCTTTTAGCTCAAAAAAGTAGCTTCTTGATCATCTGATTTCGTTATAACCGGATCGGTTCGGTTTGGTCACGTGAAATTCTTTTATCGAAATATCGAAAGTTGTTTTTGTAGAAGACATTTTGTAAAAAGAAATAAAGATGTCAAAAAGTATTTTATATATATAAAAGGGGATAATGGGCGAATAGAAAAGAAAAAAAAAAATTTTAACTCTAATATAATACCATATTAGATATTGAACGAACATCTTTATTAATATATATATATATTACTCAACCCCCTTGGTTAAACTTCTACCATTAAAGGGTCGTATAATTCTATTAAAAACTGAAGTTTTTCACCATACGTAGTAGGGATGGCACGTGATTTAAACAAGATGTTTTAAATCAATTTTAAATCAGTTTTTTATTGTTTTAAAACTTTTTTATTTGTTTTAAAACATTGATCGGCATGATTACTGCGTAATTCTCATGGTCCGTAAGCACTTTTGACGAGGTATTTTACGTAACTTTTTCAAAGTGTAATTATTGTGGAAATGACATTAGTGATTTAATTGATCGATTAAAAATCATTTGATGAAATATAAGAAGATTTAAAATTAATATTTATTATCAGTTATATAATTTTTTTTTTTTTAAGAGTTAGCGCACATTTTATTTAACGGTAAAGGTTCACTAGTATCACTAAGCTATTATATAACGTAGTAAAGGCTGGTAAAATGCTTAATGTTTTAAAACACGTTTGAAACATGGTTTAAAACGCCAGAATTGTTTTAAGACATGTTTTTGCCATCCCTAACTGTAAGGTATGGAATGAAACATATTTACGAGTTGTTTAATTTTCTACTGCGCCATTCTGGGAAAAATTCAGGAGATAGTTTTTTTTAATTTGTATGATAGATATCGGAAAGCATCACAATTATCACATAATAATACCTACCACGTGATTTAAATAGTCGTGCCTATGAAAGTGGAATGAGAACATTAAAGGATTAACTTATACGAAAATATAAACAATTTTACTGTAATACAAGTAAATTTAAATCTGATATCATTACATCATAACAATAAGATTTAATAAAATAAAAATCAATTGCTTTGGCTATGTAACATGTAATCCGGATATTCAGATTATAAAATTGAACCCGTTCCAGTTGACTTTGTAAGAATATTATAATAAATAATAATTAAAGTAAATAAGTTTAAGCTTTATGATCTAGATTTTTCAAATTTTATAATTTATTTTGATTTAACTCACTATCTTATAAATAAATAACTTATATAATACTTTACTGTCTATATAATGTTAAAAAAATGATTGTACTTATAGTAATTTGCTACTTTATAATTTCTTATATGAATAAAGTAATAATATACTATTGTTAATTTTGTAGGAATATAATTATTTGCAAGAAAGTGAGTATTACTTGATAAAGTACAACTATGTTCTTTTGAGAAAATTCTGAGTTCATTGAAGACTTGTCAATGGGCTCTGTTTTAATATTTGTTATAATTCCATAACCATCTACTGTCAGCGTACCACTTGTATTCATATAATACAAATTTCCATCCATAAATGTTTCTTTATCACTTTTCTTTTGTAGATAATATTTAACTGCACTTGTATCAACATCGGTCATAACAATAACCTTTCCATTTTTGCTTAATCTATCTGCTTTGCAATTAATTAGAATTTTTGCATTAAAAGGTGTCACAAGATCAATCTTATCTGCATTAGCAAAGACTTTTACTGAGGTAAATGCTGGTACCGTAACTTTTTGATTAATACGATACTCAACTTCTACTTTCACAGTTTCCTTGTTTCTCTCTTCGGTTGTTTCTTTAAACTTACCTTCAATCCCTTCATCAGTTTCTTTTTTCAATCCTAATTTATCAAAAATATTTGCATTAATTGTAAAAGACATATCAATATGTGCACCAACTTCAAATGACTCAGATTTTCTGATTTCCAAAGTAAAACTATGCGATTTTTTTTCTGTTCTTTCAACCGTTTGTTCTATGCTCGCACCAGTTGGATTCTCAATTTTGCTATTATCATCAAAAAGGGTAATTTTACTTTCGTTACGACCTTCGGGATTATAATTAAGGTCTTTTACTACCATAGTAAATTTATAATTAGTGGGTTCAAAAACCCATTGTTGATATTGATTAGTCTTATCAGAAGCACTGATATAAACTGTTTTACCATCGCTATCTACGCCAACTAAACTTTGAGGTTTACTATCTATCACATTAGCAACATTATATGTATTACTTTTAATTTTTATAAATTTCCATTGCTGATACTGATTAGTGATGGAATTATGTTCAGGGCTACTAACATATACCCCTTTATCATTGTGATCTAAATTCGTACCTGATCCTATATTTACAATATTATAGATATTGTCTTTAACCTTTTGTAATGACCAATGTTGGTACGGGTTATTATCATCAGATGGAGCTACTGTAACATGATCACCAGAACTAACTAAATTATTTTCTGACATAAAATGAACAATATTATATGTAATTCCTTCTATAAGGTCATAGTCTTCTGGGACATCGGTAATAACTCGATGATTAGGAATTAAAGAACCATATGTAGAAATTGTAAAGAATAGGAAAAATCCTAAAAGATAAAGAAATTCACAATTTTTTGTTATTTTCATGGTTTTAAATTAGAAAAGTGAATTAGGAAGATGAAAATGTGATCATGTAGTCTATATTTATTTAACAAAAAATTACACGGCTACATAATATCAGAGTAAATATTTAATATATAGTATAATGAGTTCTTTATGTTATTATTCTTATTACGTAAAAGTTGGCTTAGTAGCTATCTATTAATCTGTTTATCCGTATCCTCTAACACAGTTTTGCCATTAATACATAAATAACAACAGCTTTTAACATTTGAAGGCTATTATTTCTTTTTCATTGGAAACGCAAAAGTTGGCTTGGCTACTATTATTTTATTTATCCGTCCTTCGTTACGGTTTTGTTTAATTCAAAAACAACATTTTTTGAAAAAACAAGTTGGACTTAAATGACTTAGCCATAAATCCGTATCCTTAGGCCTCACGGCTTCATTATTAAGACATCAAAAGTTGTTTTTCTTTTAAAAAAACATATTTTGAGCTGATCTGACTTAGCCATTTAATCTTTTTACCCGTATCCGGGTTTAACATTATTAATAAATCAAAAGTTGTTTTTCTTTTAAAAAAACATAATTTTAGGCTGATCTGACTTAGCCATTTAATCTTTTACCCGTATCCGGGTTTAACATTATTAATAAATCAAAAGTTGTTTTTCTTTTAAAAAAACATAATTTTAGGCTGATCTGACTTAGCCATTTAATCTGTTTACCCGTATCCGGATTTAACATTATTAAGACATCAAAAATTGTTTTTTTTTTAAAAAAAACATAATTTTAGGCTGATCTGACTTAGCAATTTAATCTGCTTACCCGTATCCGGGTTTAAAATTATTAATACATGTTGCAAATCAATATCTTGTTTTGGTAACACAAGTTGGGCTGATCCCAACTTAGCCATTTATCTATTTATCCGTATCCTTATCGCTTGATGATCACTAGTCCTATATAACAAAAGTGACAAAATATTTTTTTAAAAAAATTTAAAACCAAAAAAATCGAAAAATAGTGAAAATATTGAAAGTATTGATATTTAACATTGAAGTATCTGATATTGTATTGTTGGATATTCTATATAGAGAAATTTGAAAAATCTCTTTTATATTGATTTATCGTTATACGGTATATAAAAATGTGATTGGTTGGTTGTGTAGTATAAATTTCCTTTTACGGGGAACGTCTAAAGCGAAGGCAGAATCACGTGATTTATAATGCAAAGCCACGATTTCAAAAATCTTTTTTTTAAAAAAAATTTCAAAAAAATCATGAAAACAAATTTTCACGAATATTTATTATAAATATTTAAATTGTAAGACAATAGGATTTAACGAGGCTTCTAACGTAGAAATAAAAGTCTCTGTTCTCTCAACATCAGACACTCCAGTATCTCTCACAGACTCTTTCAATAATTCGAACACAGTAAGTTTCGACCTTCAACTTTATTTTGTTGCTCAGTTTATACAAACCCATCACTAATTCACGATGTTTGTATACTTCAAACCTGTTAAAAATATCTGGTTTTGATCCCGGATAATAAAATTTTGAAAAATTTTTTTTTAAAATCAAAAATTCGATTTTTAATTTTGAGATCGATAACACCATAATAGTAGTGACGCCTGGCGCAGAGATTTGATGACCATAATTTTAACGGAAAATCGATATTTTTTTATATACCATTATTATTATGATTTTGAATAAAATATTTATAATTTTTGTGCTTTATTATGCTTCATTTTATCTGTTTTTATATTTATTGTAATACATTTATTGTGAAAAAAATATTTACATTTTTTTTACAAGTTTTCAAAAAATTTAAAATTGGTAGCATAATTTAGGTTAATCGGTATTATTCGTGATTCATCAGAACATTTCATTAGGCTATTTTGTAATGCTACACAAGTAAATTTGTTTGTCTTTGTTATTATTATAGTACGTTCTACTATACTTTTTTTTCTTTAATGAAAAATTTTTTGGGTGTTACGATAACATGTAGTGTATGGATACCTATGTATGTAGGGTATGCAAAATTTCACGCGCGTTCCATAAAGATCTACATGGTTATTACCAAATAAGGAAAGGCCTAGACCGTTCTATTATGTACACACATGGTCACGTGACCATTTTATATGTGATGTTTAACCATACCCTACATACATAGCCAACCATATACTACATGTTTACTATGCTTTTCAGCTATTTTACTTTGTACTTCTATTAAAACTCCGAACGTGTAGAATAATCTTGTAGATCTTATCTTTTATGAATAATGCCGGTCAAATTTTTTTTACTTTTTTAGATGCTGACTCACATTAACTTAATTCCGACCCTGAAGAAATACGTACAATAGACTACTCTTTGACCTGACCTCTATATATTTCAGATCTCTTATTATTTTCTTTCATTAAATAAACACTGAATATGACTTGTAGAAATTGTTTTAGAAATATATATACTTATTAAGTATTTTTAATATCATATATTTATATAAAATTTCGTACACTATGTCTCGCATGAGTTTTTTTTTTCATTGATAGCGTAAGACATTATACAACAGAAAAAAAGGAATGATGATAATTAAGCTGACCAATTATAACTTTAGTGGCTCTATTTTTCTCCTAGCCAGTAGATGGAAGATGAAGATGATACAATTGACGTTATATATGGTGGAACAAATAGGTTAATAAAGATACGATTTATTTATTTATTAGTCATCATTATTCTCATTTTGACCATTATTCGTTATGAATAAATTTCGTTTATTGTTCTATAATTTTTTAAAATTTTTCTTATTAATGTTAAAGTGTTTGTTATTTCTAGTGAAATCGTTTGCACGAATGAGTTTACTAATGGTATATTTGATGATTTTTATAGGCGAGGCGAATAACACTAAACTCCATCTTATGTTGAGAGGACCCTAAGGTATTTTTAAAAATTAATTTTGAAAATATATGATGTGTTAGATTTTTTATTTTTTATAAACTGAAATTCTTTGATTTACTAATGGCTTATTTGATGATCAATTACGTCTATTATTCCAGTAATTTCCGAAGGATTGAAAGAAATACAGCTTATATCATCTATTCCATACACTTCCGTATCCTTTTATTTCTCAACAATATATTTCTACTGAACTAAATCATTATGTCGGTATATATACATATATATATATATAAATAGATACATTTAATGAAGTTATACCTAGGGATTGGAATCGATTCTGTGATAGTCGAATTTAGTGCTCCTAAACGAATGGGTAGAACCGGGTCATGTGACCCGACCCGATGGGTCGGGTTCAATAATTTTTATGACCCGGTGACCCGCATGACCTGACCCGGTTGACCCGAGTTATTGAACAAATATTAATTTATTATAATAAATGAATGATAACAAAGCTTCATAATATTATACATCTATTAAATCTATTATAATTTCATTAAGGTTTCATTATAATGCCGAAAAAATGGTGGTTGCTCATTTTTTTTCCTTTGAAAATTCAGGTTTAGACCTGGGATATCCGGTCGAACTATACTCAGATTGGGTTTAGAGTCAAGACTTTTTCACTTTGGTCACGTCAGGTATATCTTCAAAACCCAACCTGACTTGACCCGTTAGGAGCACTAGTCGAATTAATCGAAATCGATTCACAATCGATACAATCAATTAATCGAAAATCGCATGAAAAAATTGAATCTGACACGTAAACAATTTTTCATTCTTATGACCTTTTATGATCCTAGTCAATCGTTTCTATAAGTGTTTTAACGATAAATAAAATTTTAATTCTGGCTGGCATTAAAGCTCGGCCAGAATTAACTTCATGTCTGGAAAAAAAGTTTGTTTTGGTTACAAACCGTACCGTTACTGCAAAGGCTTTTGCTTAATCCTATAAAAAAAGTAGATATGTTTTTTATACTGAAAGATATGTTATGTGTACTGAGATATACGTCTAGATGCGTCTAGATACGTTTTGAGATACGGAAAAATGCACAATTCTGTATCTTGCAACATGTTTTGTATACGGAGACACTGAAAAAACGTATCATGCAAGATACGGAATTGTGCATTTTTCTGTATCTCAAAACGTATCTAGACGTATCTAGACGTATCTAGACGTATCTCTCAGTATACAAAACGTATCTTTCAGTATAAAAAACGTATCTACTTTTTTTATAGGGTAAGCGAAACTATTTTTAATGGTCAATGCAAAAGTGGTCAATTTGACTTGGAAAGTGGTCTATTTGGCCTGTTGAGTGAAGACACCCCAAATGTCATGATTTTTATGTTTATAATATCGATTAGAATCGATTAATCGAAACCGAAAATCGAATTTTTAAATCGAATCTTGAGATTCGATTAATCGCGATTAGTCGATTCTATAATGATTCTCAAAATTAGAATTGATTCTTATCCCTAGTTATACCTACACCTACTTGCTACTGCACCTAAAAGAAAAGTTTGCATTCACCGTTGAAGATTATTTAAAAGTTATAGCGGAAACACAACACATGAGAAAACAAATCAAAAGATAGTAACTCTATTAGAATTAAAGAAAATGCCAAAGAAGTAATTATGTAATTGAAAGTGCTATTAATAACATCATTTGCATAAAAAAAATTTCAGGTCACCACAAAGTTTACGAAATATAAAGGAAAAACATTAGTAATGTAAGACATTCAATAATCGTAATTTTTTTTAACTACGGAAAAATTTTGGAACCTGCAAATTAATCTGACCATTTGGCTATGACATTAAAAAAAATGATATTCCGAGTTTAATGACGGATCAATAAACGAATAAAAGAATTAAAGCATTTACAGTATGTATTTTTCGTTTTTCACAACACATTGTGATATTAATAATGGTCTGCTTAAACCATTATAGATTTTTAATCAGATTTAATGTTAATCTGCAACGATATTTTCTTGACTATTCCTTTTTAGAAAAATAATACTTGTTACAATATGTCATCAAAACACTGTCATGTTGTAAATTCTAAAGCGAATGAAAAGAATTAAAAAATGAATTTTCTTTTTTTACCACTAAAATTATCCATATTGACTGTCTCTCTGCGCGTCTGTAGTGACCAATTTACAATGTAAATATACGCGAATCGGTTAAAATAATAATAATGTTTTTAGAAAAAGACAAATTTGAATTAGAAATTCAAATGATACATAAAGGAAATTTAGAGAACAATCGGTAAATATCTGTTTTTATTAATGAGTTACAGGATACACGTTCTCTATTGTCATGAAAGGCTATTTTTATAGAGAATTTCATCTATAGATGGTAAAAATCTAGATTTTTAATTGTGACTCATTTACGTTCATATAAATTTATTAATTCATATAAAATGGTATCTAACTCAATAAAAACTCAATAAATTCTTAAATGATATATAAAATAAAAAAACAACAATAAAAATAAATAAGTAATAATAAATAAATAATAATAAATTAATAATCATAATAAAAATCCTCCTACCAATTCCAATTGTCACCTGATTTCACATAACATTGTCACTTGATTTCACGTAACAATATTATGAATTTATCATCCAATCTTTCATTTTAATTTTATTTGTAAATTCATGAAACTCTTCACAATGAAAATAAAAACATTCGAAAGGTCTGAATAACAGAAATGTATTTTGCCATTATATTGTATATAACAAACCTCAGGAACTATATCGACTTCATGATCGATATCAAACTAATTAAAGGCATTATAACTATCCAAGCAATGTACAGTACAAAGTCATATTCTTTATTAAGCAGTTTCTTCGTATTTCTTTCTGATCTCGTGAGAGTGTACTATAAAGTTTCAAATGCATTGAAACCCTATAAAAAAATTGGATACGTTTTTTATAAAGTTTTTATACGATTTTATTTCCTTAGAAATAACGTATCATAATAGGATACAGAAAAATGCACAATTCCGTATCTCTAGAAATATGGTTTGGATACGGAATTTGCACGGGATTCATATGAAATTTACATGATTTGATTACTGATTTTATCACAAAATTTATACAATTTTGTCACTGAATTTACTATGCGTATTGCAGTTTATTATAATTGTATTTACATAAATCTAATTTTACTTTATTAAATTAAATAAAAAATAAAAAATAAACAAAATACAAATACATTACGAAAATTCCCTACTTATTAAAACCACCTATTGCAGCCAAAATTATCTAAAAGTTCAGGTTCATTTGGAGTTAAACAACCTAAAAAAACAAAAAAAGAAAC
>QZLH01001504.1:0-16709 GCA_003833135.1 Oehlia diaphana
CAATGTAAATATTAAAGTTTTATTTTTACGATATTATACATAAGTTGTTTCACTTCAAGAAGTGGCCGGATAATTTTGGGCACCATCTGTATTATTTAAAATTTTTTTTTTTTATTAATTATTTTCTATTTAGATTTGGATATTGTCAACGTCCATCTGATTTTTCCATTATTTCACGATGGGAAGATTACAATCTACAAATTTATCTCGCTGAAAATAACCTTGAATGGATCGAAAAATTGTCAATTGCTCGAGGAATTGCTAATGCGCTGAATTATTGTCATAAAAAAGACATATTACATTATGATATTAGAACGTTAGTATAACATTCTCCTTCCGTCCTTCGTCACGTGTTTATGTATTTTATTCCGATTTCTAATAAAAATTTTATCATCATTTTTATAATCAATTTTTATTTATAAAGAGAGAACATATTGTTGAATCAGCATTTTGAACCCAGACTATTTAATTTCGAATCGATAAAAAATCTACTGCGCCACTTGATGTAAGGTAATAAAATCTGCTCATGTGCTCGTGACAAAAATTAAAAAAATTAAATCAAACATTCATTTATTATTATTACAGATATAATTCATCAGAAAGGATTAGAGGTGAAAGATACACTAAAGCTAGTGAAATATATAGGTAATTAATTATAATATGTTCAATATTTAATTATAATTTCTAAACAAACATAAATCTATTTTTTATAGTTTCGCAATGGTCTTGTGGGAAATTCAACATCATGAGTTACTTTATAACAAACTTACATCTGAGGAAATTTCCGAAAAAATTCTTAAAGGTGAATATCCTCCACAAAAACCTCGGAACTCCTGTAGAATTCCAAAATATTATCGAAAGAGCATGGGCTCAGAAGAACGTTCCAACATGGAGAAATTGTATAATAGACTTGACATATTAGATTCCAGAAATTTACTAAATCAAAATGTTGAGTTGATTAGTTATAACAAAGAGGAAGAATCTATTGATGACAATTCAATAGAAGGTTTAGAGTCCCCAAGAATTATTGGAAAAATACCAGACATTGCAAGGGGAATTAAATACCATCAAAATAAGCAATATAAGAGGGCATGGAAAATATTTGAGGAATATGAAAGTAAATCGAATGATATTGATGGGTAGGATATTATTATCTTAAAGGGTGGCATGAAGGTACAAAGGGCACACCAAATTCAAGAGCTAGTGTGTCTTTTTTGAAGTTAGCAGCTGAATCCGGACATGCAGATGCACAATATTATTATGCTTTAGCGATAATAAATTATGGTACGGCGGCAAAAGAACATCGTGACAAAGATAGAACTAAAATTGCGCTTGATTATTTAAAAAGCTCAGCGAAACAAGACCATCCCAATGCTTTAAAAATGCTTGGAGGGATAATTAATAAGGGCAATATCCGCGGTATGGACTAAGCAAGGATATGGTTTTTGACGAAAAATATTATTATAACTTGGTTAATTTTACAAAATATGTGATAATTATAATATACCATTATTACGTATGTATTACATTATTGCTTCCTGCCAATCGGCCAATCAAAATAAAAAATATTTATTTTGTGAATGTAAAAGGGTCACATTTATTGACACACGAGAACACACGTGTTTAACAAGTATAAAGTACATCATTTTCAGTCGGGTTTTAGTATGCACAATTTTTTTTTTTTTTTATTTCTCCCAAGTTTCGGGTTAATCCAGCCAATCCACAATCATTTAGTCAGTTTTATTTTTCTCTAAATAAAATGGTGTCGAAGCAGTCGAACGGATTTAAAGTACCTTCGCTGGCGGGTATGGCATTTCACGTACTTCTTCGTATTTCAAACTCTGAAGATTGGCACGCTTGGTCAAAACAAGATCTTGTTGATATAATTTGTTCAAAGAACAGGAGTGATTTGGTAATATAATATTATTCTTAAATAAAAGCAAATTGCAAACTTGTATTTCGTCCACTTACTTCTATTGAATATTTACTTTTAATATAATTAGACAAAGAATCGACGCAACGCAATAGAATTAATTGACCGGTTGGTCAAAAAAGGTATAATAAATTTATTATCAACGCGTACAGATAACAAGAATCAAGAAATTACAATATATTGGATTAGAAAAAATTTGGAAAAATTATCTATACAAGAATCAAGACAGAATTCAGAACTGACACCAAAATCTGAACTTAGTGCAAAACGACGTTCAATGGCATCTATAATAAGCAAGGCGCAGTCAAAGTTGAATTCACCTTTGACTCCAAGTACGGCACGTAGTTCTTCGACGCAAAGTCCATTGAAAAGAAAATCTTCTTTACCATTACCCGCATCAGTCAAAAGGCCAAAATTCAAGTCACCTTTATCTCGTGAATCGCATGATCCAGAAATTAAGGCATTATTGGACCAGAAACGAGAATTAGAAAAAGAAATTACCAAAGTTGAAGAAAATATCAGGAAGATTAAATTGGTATTGAAATATCAGGAGACGGTAAATATAATATATTAACTTAGTAATAATAGTTTCAATTTACATAATTGTTATACTAAATTATTTCATTAAAGAATGAAGGAAATAATATTGGACAACTAATTAAGAAATGGCGTCGAGCAAGTCAAGAGACTGCAGAATATTTATTTTCGAAAATTCCGAAAGAAAAATCCTTTTTAGAAGAGGCAGGCTTTTCGAATGCTTGGGGTAATTGGGGATGGGATGAAGAGGATCAACAGAAGCATATTGTAAGTTATTCGGATGGTGAGGAGGAGGATTATAATGAATCATCTAATCAGAAAAACGAACTTGAACAACGTACCATGAAAACAATGCTTTTGCGAATGGGAATTGATTTGAAGTTGATCAGATGGAATGAAGATGATGAATGTTTCGAAGAATAAAAGAAAGATCATTTTAGTATATACATTATGAAGAAAGCTAATATAATATGAAATCATGATTAATATAAACAATTCTTATTTTATATTTTAATATTTTATTTATATTAATTTATATGATATGTGTGTGTGTTTTTTAATAGTCTGTAATATGTTGAAATGTTTTTTCCTTTAAATTAATTAACATTTTCGATTGTTATTGCAACTTTCCACGTTCATTAACTTCATCAACTACTAATTCATCAGCATATATTTCTGAAGAATCAATTTCACTTAAATCAAGTCTATCAAGACTACTACTTTCTTCCATATGTATTAATCTTTTAACAGCGGCAGCATTGACAGATGCATTCATTTTCCTATAAATATACCAAGCTGCAAAGAATAACAATACACTACCAACAGCCAATGTAACATAATTAATTGTACGAGAAGTTGAATCCATTTCTTCAGTTAAATTTCGAAATCTCGAACCAATGAATATATATATTAATAATTTTGGTAAGCTTAAAGCTGTAGCTAAAAAGAATTTCCAAAAACTAACGGTTTGAATTGTACCAAAAAATGCATTTGACCAGGGAAATGGGAATGGGCTCAATCTTATTAAAAATATTATCTAATAAAAAGTTTTTATGGTAAGTGGACGTTGTTTGAATTTAATTGGATTTAAATTTTATTTTTTATTTACCTTGAATCCGCCTTCTTCTATAGCAAGTGCTAATTTTTGAAAATTACTTTTCTTTTTTGTGAGCTTTCTAGCATAGCCAAGACATATTGATCGACAAACGCTATTAAACCGAATTATGTTAATTTAACAGACTTGGAATAGAACTAATTTCATATATATATATTTTTCTTTAGCGAAATAAACTTACAAAAAGCTAAAAGATGCACCAAGCAAAGCAAAAATGTATGCTGGGGCGAATCCAAGTGGGAATCCGTATATGAATCCACATATAAATATCATAGATCCATACCTATAAAAAGTCAAACATTAAAAATAAAATTTTGATCAAAATAAAACAATTATCAATGAAAATATTTAACCAACCCTGGAATTGGTGGAATACTTGAAGCGATTATTATTCCTCCGATAATTAAATATCCAAATTTTAGATCACGTATTTCTTCTGCTACCGGAGCTAAAGCTATTAAAAGAATATGTATATAATATTACGTTAAGTTTAAATTAAAAATTTTAATTAAGCGTCTTTATATTGAATTTTATTTAAATTTTTATTTTTATTTTTTTTTCAAGATGCTTACTATAAAAATATTTATTATGAACATTTTGACCATCGTATATTATATTATTATTAACCAAATTACCTCTCATTATTGGTTTCTCAAATATAAAAAACAATATAGTCAAAACAATGACTATTATTGATGTTAATAATAAAGTTAATTTTTTTCTTCGTGGCATTTCTCGAAAAAATTCAATGATATTTGACATTGTTGATTATATATATATTTATTTATTTAAAAAGAGTTAAATGCAAATAATGAAACAATGTATATTCTGGTTGGTTGAAAAATTTTAATTTAAATTAAATTAATTAATTAAAAGCTTAATAAATATATCAAAAAAAAAAAAATTCAGTAAGGTTGTGAAGAAAAGAATTTTTAAACAAATTTTTTCTTTTTTTTGTTATTTATAATTTTATTTAATTAATACAAAGAAAAATTTCACGCGGATAAAACTATCATCCCGTTTTATAATATTGGGCTTAGACTATTTTAGCTCGTTATTTAAAAAAGATTAAAAAGATGAGTTAAATTATATGATACACATCGTACAAATAATGATCAAAGATTTACAGAGCCACGATGCAAAGCCAATTTTGTAACACGCGAAATCAAGTACTGTAGAATAAAAATCTATCAAGATCTATTGGGTTGAGACTTGAGAGGTAACACTTGCAAAAAGCACATAAAACGCTGTAAAAAATTGTTTATTTATTTTAGAAGCATATGTATATTCCTTTTGTACTTTTTTTTATTCTATCCATGACTAGATAATTACTGCTCGACTCTCTTTTATTTAATATATATATATATAGGTCAAGAAAATACTACCAATACTTTTGTGTTATTTCTAACCGGTTTTATATTTTACCCAATATTTATTATTCTCTTCATACAAAAGAACATATACAGTAAATATCGGTATAATTTTGATATATTAAATAACAATATTTTTCGAAGTTTTTCATATGAATCCCAAATATCGTTTTTCAGAGTTAACTATATCATAAACCTTATCCCCAAACCAAAAGACAGTTAAAGCGGTCTTTTCATGGCGTTCATGATCAATATATTTTTTATATAAATAATTTGTATGTTACCAGTTACTTTTTAATTAAAGATCACGTAATGCACGAAAAGTCAGTTGCGTCTATGTTAATGGTTGTGTTAATGATCTAGTCACAAATATCCATTCTTTCACAACCACGTCTGATTAATATTAATCTATATGATATATTGATATTGATGCTTGAAGTGCAAAACTTTTGATTCGATGAACAGGTAGCCAGCAAATTGGCTGAAAAGTCAAAATCCTAATCCGTGAAGAAAACCACTGCAGTAAGGAACAATTCATAATATTTTATTATTATTTAAATTAAAGTATTAATGTTGCAGTGTGATCCTCCTTCGCCCGATTCATCTTGAATTTCAATTTTCATAACGTTGTCCTCTTCCAAATCATCTGTTAGATCGTTTTCTTGAAATTCGGTTTTCAACCCGTTAAATACTTCCGAGTCGGGTTCGATTTTTAATTCGATATCTTGGGTCTTCCAGACAAATCGTTGGATAAAAATGAGTCCTCCGGACTTGCCAGGCTAGATCAATCTCAAACTATCATTGCTAATACAGAAGATATAAAGAAACAACCTGTTGAAGAAGCGCGTACGCGACATCCTTGTTTGTTTACATTGCCCCTAAGAAAGGGACGAAGTGGAGGACGAGGAAGGGAATCTAGATGGAGTATTGTTCTATTCTGTGAGTGTTTAAGATTTTTGTTATTAACCAAGTTTGAATAAGTTTTAAAAATTATAGGGTAAAGCTTGCAACATAAAGACGTAGTAGATTGGTTAGATGGTTGGTTTTCCATGATAAAATAGAAATGAAATACGTGACGGTAAAATGTAACGAAATACGCAACGGATAAAACGGATAAAATAGAAATGAAATACTGGTGTTTAAATCAAAACTATATATAGTTAGTTACATTGATCAACTAATAAAATGATTTTTTGATGAAAATTTGACTATAAACCGTCTTTTTTAGATGCACAGTTTGATCTTTCTAAATTTTTTAAACGTAAATCAGTTTTTCCATACTACAAATACAAAGTTATGAAGTTTTAACTAGCAAGTTTAAAGAAAATTCCCATTTTAATCTTAAATTTGATAAACTACTATATTGGATGTAAGTTTTTTTCTTATTTAAAATATAAGAAATCACCACGTAACTTTGTTTTTATGGCTTTTATACTGATTTTTTCAAAATTTGACAAGTCGTTAAGACTGCACATCTAATTAAAGCTTAAAAATGGGTGTATACAAATCATATAAACGCCGATTTCAGCTAAAAAATTGCAACAAAATTCGATTAGAAAAGCAAGAAAAGCATCAAAATGATAAAATAATTAATGAGATAAAACAATGTTTAGCTGAAATGGACCAGAATCAACTTGAAATCATTTTAAACGCTATACAAAATCAATCTCTTAATTCAACTATAGGTACTATCAGTAAAGCAATCAAAGCTTCGTTTATCATCAGATGAAATTTCTGACCGATGGATTAAAAGAAATGCGAAAACAAAGAACTAAATCGAAAATAACTCTCCAAGTTATTTTTGCATATAAAAAAAAAAAAAATTTTTTTAATGATATTGCTTATAATAAAAAGTTTATATATACAGTACATTTATATATACAATTATTACTATTTCATTATAAAAATCACCTAATTAAATTAAACTTCATTTTTTAAAAATTATCTTTAATAGTAAATTTTTATATGGTACTATATAGTTAACACCCAATGAAATATCTTAATCATCAAAAATTGAATCAATCTCATGATTTATTAATTGCTCGATAATCAAGGAGATGAAATTGTTAGTATAAAATTTAAGTAAATATTAATAAGAACCTGAGGAAGAATTTACGTGAGATCACACTCGAAATTAAAATTTAAAACAATTATGAGGTTATAAACTTATAAACGGTTCAGTTCTTTAAATTAGTTATTTATAGTAATGATAAATAAATTTAAAAATGATTTATGTCACATGAAATATTGATAAGATTTACTACATTTACGTGTTATTTACTTTATCAATAAAAATATATTTTGTTATATAATAATAATATACATAAACCAAAAACCATTCAAGTTCCGATATCTCTAAGATTAGTAGTTCTATACTGTACATATTTTGATTCTCCTTAATAAAACTAGTCAATTAATTTAGCAAAAGCCATTGTATTCTTGGAAAAGTAATCTGCGATAACACTAAAGCCATCTTCTGCTTCTTTTAACTATTAAATGTAATTCAATAATAAATGTTAATAGGAGAAAATAATTAAGTAATATGAAATAAATTCTTACCTGTTCAAAAAATAATTCATGCTTTTCAGCATTTTCTTCTTGAGCTCTTCTTATCTCGGAGATCATACGATGTTGAACAGCACATTGTGGACATTCACGATCAGAATCGGGTAGACATCTGTTAAAACGCGTAGATTAATATAGTAAGGATCATAAAATATTAAAAATCAAGAAGGTTCGTAGGTGTATATACCTTTGATGAAACGAATGTCGACATAAGAAATGTACGGCAGGTAAATCGAGATTGCTTCTACATCCAGTACATTTTGTAACTTGGAAAATTCGGGCTCTATAAAGCAGATAAATTAACACTTTTTTTTTAAAAAAAAAGTTAACAATATGATAATGAATACGCACGTCGTCTTCAAATCATCAATCTCTTTTCTCTTTTTTTCAGTTTCTTCACGATAACTTTGTATTAGTTTCATATCCGCTTGAGCTTCTTTTTTTTCTAATTCGATTCTTTTTCCTAAATAGCCTTTAACCATACCCAACGTTGCTACAGAATTTCTACTAAGAGCCTGTACAACTTGTAAAGGTGGCAATAAGTTATGAGATTCAATGTGGTCAAGTATTTTTAAAAGTTCAGTTGTTGATGTTGCCAAAGTCGCTGGTGAAGATGAAAAATATGTCAATGTGAGGGGATAAAGAGATTGATCTTGAGGTCTATAAAAGTTTATAAATTAGGTGATGAGAATTGCTTAAGAAATATGTTTATTATTCATATATTTCAAATAATGGATTAACATACCCATATTTTTTCAATGCCTGAATTACTTTTTCGGTATTATCTTTGGCCATGTAGAACCTTAGAATATCTTCATACATCTTCATCTTTTCATATAAATAAATGATACCCTCATCAAACTGTGCTAAATAACAAAGTACCAGCGCTTGATTCGCATCATATGAAATCTACAATCAGATTAAAAAAAAAAAATTATTAACCTAAATCTAATGATAATAACGGACATATTCAGATACGAACATCTTCATCCATCAACAATTGTAAAGCTTTATCCTTTCTAATCAATTTTTCTTTTACGCGTTCAGT
The DNA here is from genome assembly GCA_003833135.1 of Oehlia diaphana. Lineage (NCBI taxonomy): Eukaryota > Fungi > Glomeromycota > Glomeromycetes > Glomerales > Glomeraceae > Oehlia > Oehlia diaphana. Next base: position 8,568 of record QZLH01001504.1, read on the forward strand.
TTCTGTCGTAACACCAAAAATACCAGGTGCACCATTTTTTCTTCCTTTAGCATCTTTAGTTGAAATTACAGGGGGTAAATATGCCTCAGATAGATAAAGCTCCAGTAGTGTATTCCATACTGCTTTCTTCTCTTCAATTTCTGCGTCGGATTCAAAAAAACTCTTTGAAGACTCAGCTGCTTCATCTGCATTATTATCAATAGGAACATATTGTCCCTTAGCTAAAGAAAGATTATGAGCTGGTTGTGAAGGTTTAATAGAGCCGAAACCGCCCCAACGTTTTTGAGAAACTTTCTCAAGAAACTGTATTAAGTAGTTTGGTTGGTCCACAAATAATGACATGAAAGTGCGAACTGGTGGCGGTTTATACGCAACAGTTTTTGGTTCTTTTGGAGTATTAACCGCTGTTATATTTGCTTGTGTTTCTGCGTTTAGTGATGGAGCTGGTGCAGCATGAGCAAATTGCAGAAATGAGGGATAGGGGATGCCACCAGGATGTGATACTTCTGTAGGACCAACTGGTTCGGGAGTATGTGGATTTTGCGCCGTTAAGTATAAGTCACCAGTACATAAATCAATAAGAAGTTTAGTTGTAGGTTCCGGAAGGTGATTGAGAAGAATTTTTCCATATTTTTGCAAATTTCCATTTGCCTTGATAATTAAGAAACGATAATATTAAAACAAAATACTTTATATAAAAATCTGTTAATGAAATTTCTAATATTATACCTCGAATGATCCAAGATTGCGTATATACTCCAATGCATTTTGATAATCTTTAGTATCTTCAATCTGTATTTTCAGATATCTATACATAATAAATAATATTAATTATCGTTTCCTTCAATGAACATAATAAATTTTATTAAAAAGTATATACAAATCATGTTCATCGCCCAACTTTGCTAAGTAAACAGCATGTTCATAATATCCGGCTTGTCGACATACTTTAATAGCTGTCTCCAAGTCAAAATTGAGTTTACTGTCCGTCTATTAATAAAGAAATTTTATAATCATTAAATTTATCTAGCGTTTTATTGAAGTGTACTATCTACGAACGTACCTTAATAAATTGGTCCAATCTTGCAACATCTTTAAGTTTTGTGTAACAATTGAGTAACAATGTTGTATGATCTGGAGTTGCTAAATCATGGGAATGTAACTCTTGAAGATAATTTACAAGATTGTGTATACGTTGAGCATCCAAAAACTATTAAATTAAAATTTATCCCAAATTTATCACCTTATTAATATTGTTAATTTTATTTCAGATTTAAATATTGAACAATATTACCTTTCGAATAATGTACGATGGTTCAAGCTGTCCAATGGTACGAATGTATTGAGCCATTGCGCCATCATAATCCGCCTTGCTAAATAATTTAAATCAAATGTATATTAATTCATAATTAATTATAAAGAGATTTAAATAATATACCTATATAAATGATCGCCATATTTCTTAAAAATTTCCGAAATGCTTGCATCATCATATTTCTGGCTATGCGCAAGATTGATTGCAAGCAAATATAGATTTTTCTTAAATAATATTTCAAGTTTGGTCGGTGTGTCCTTTTCTTCAAGACGATATAACTGTCAGTTATCAAGATAAAAATGTCATTAATTCATTGTTACAAATGATTTAGCAATAAAAATATTCATTAATGGTAAAACCTTTCCGTCCATTCCGAGAATATAAATACCACCCCATTCGCAACAAATTGTCCGTATTCCGTGAGAGAAAGTTCCCACGTAAGCAATAAATTTGTTAGCAGTATCAAATATGGTAACTTTTGTTAATTCAAAAGGAGAAGTATTTTTTTGATTAGATGATCCAGTATGAGTAGTGGACGTATAACGCGTTGACTGAGCAGGTGGTGATACTATGATAAGATTCGATTTGAACCAAATCACCTCTGATTTTGTGCCTATTATCGTAATCAAAAATTTAAAATAATTTTATAACATATGACATGAATACTTAATTACATACCTTCATAGGCAAAACATGCTCCTCGTCCTTCAGTTCCGTAAAAATAAATTCCCTATAAAGTTGATTTTTGATAAGCTTTAATAATAAAGAATTGCGCATAATCGAAATACACAAGAATTTTTCAGACCTCATCTTTGGCAACAACCATTTCGTGTGTGATGTCACTAATTACTGCACAACCCAAAGCACAACCTTGTTCGTCAATAATAATCTAATGTAAATTTTGGAAATGTGTTAAATACTAGTGATATAATACATCATGAGAGCATTGTCTTAATAAACTTACGGGCTGACTTTTAATTGGTGTAATACAAGTTAAAACCTTATTTATTGTGACTATAAATAAGATAGTGTTCTTGTTGTTTTCCTTAAATCCAAGGCCTTTGTGCGCAAGGAATATTATTATTAATTTTTATAATTTGCATAATATTCACTTAGCAAAGGATAAACCACTTACCCGTAACAGGTTCATCGCTTTCATGAATAACCTTTTGTTTGGTATGACGTTCTTTGAGGTCGCCTCTTATCAACACGACTACACCATTGGCCAAACCAACAGCTATTTGAGATAAATTATCTAATACAGCTATTGTTGATACAGGAAAAGGTTTTCCCCCATGGTTAACCTTGATGGTTCGTAGACAAATAGGAATCCCTTTGGATTTATCTTGTTTATCGAGATCCCATATTTTTATGATCGGAAAGATCGGAAAATCTTCTTCCTATTGTAATTCGCAATGAAGAAATTGTAAATAAAAAATTATGACAGTTAAAAACAAACAAATAAAGTTCAATAACATACTCCGACTGTTAATAAGATATTCTTTTGTTTTATTTGCTTCATATGTGTTACTCGTCCACCTTCATAGGCTATAAATGATTGTACATTAAAGGATCGGTCTACAATATGAACATATCCTGAGGAGTGTAATTAAGTAAAATAATTTGTGCGACTTAAGCGCACATATTAACGAGTTGTCAAGGATAGAATTGTTCTATAATGGTCTTTTTTTTTGTTGAATAATCCATAAAAAAGGATATCAGCTAAGATAATGTTTCCTCGGCCGCTCGTACTCACTGTTATGTCGGTTTTCTATGAAAATTATGTTATGAATATATACTTCACAAGCTGTAATAATGCAATATAAGAAGCAAATTTAATACTTGAAAAATCGCAGGCGGCTTCGTTGAATCATGATCCTTTATCTGTTGAACATCGAAAAAAGTGAAGTGTCTCCTGAATAAATTTAAAGGACATAATGTGATAAAACAGCTTATGATTATGATCTCACTTGGAAAATATATAACAATGTACACTTACCACTGCTTTACAGACATTATTGCTAAATACAATCTTGACAAGTTTTGATTTTTGATTTCCAGCCAGTTATGTAACTTGGTGCATCTAATCTATCCTAAATTAGAACACGTGAAAAACCACACTCGAATCAATTGACGATCTTAAATGCTTTATAGTTTAGTCACAATTATTAATTGAAATGCAAAATAAGCATGCAATTTATACCCAATTATCAATTGACAACACAGTTGACAAGACAAATTTTGGAGATATAAAGATGTCGTCAATTCGCAAGCCAATTTTACAGTATTTTTTCAATCTTTTTTACTTACAAATATGCGTGTTAAAAATTTATTTTCCGTGGCAACTGGAGCGTTTCTAGTATTTCTATCACTCCTAGCATGCTCTATAGTGTTAGCACAAGAATCCGACGTTATTTCTTTAACAAAAGATACCTTTAAAACAATTGTTGAACCAGAAAAGCTTATCCTTATTGAATTTTTTGCACCATGGTGTGGACATTGTAAAGCTTTAGGTATTGCAAGCCATTTTTAAGCAAAAATATTACCTTTTCACATTCTCAAAAAGGAACTTACTTTTATTTATGTATTTTTTCAATAGCACCCGAATATGAAGAGGCCGCCACAGCTTTAAAAACTGAAAATATTAAGCTTGCTAAAGTTGACTGTACAGCGGAAACAGAACTTTGTGCCGAACATGAGATTAAAGGCTATCCCACTCTTAAAGTATTCAAGGATGGTAAAGCTTCAGAGTATAACGGCGGTAGGAAAGCTAACCTTATTATCAGTTACATGAAAAAGTAAGGATCCAATAAAAGTATCGTTGTGTATTCCCTTTCAAACTGAAAGTAATTTTTTTTTTTTTATAATTAAAATTTAAAATCATCTTTAGACAAGCTTTGCCTGCAAGAACTGCTGTAAACATTGAGAATTTTGACACATTCAAGGATTCTGATGATAAAGTTGTTATTGGTTTCTTTAATGTTGATGATCAAAAAGAATTCAATATCTTCTCACAAATATCCGAGGATTTACGTGATGATTTTGTCTTTGGTGAAACTGGTCAAAAAGAAGTAATAGCTAAAGCCGAAGTCAAGCCACCTGCTGTTATTCTTTATAAGAAATTTGATGAAGGAAAGAATGTGTTGGAAGGCACATTTACCAAAGAGGAACTTACTTCTTTTATTAAGAAAAATGCTTTACCCTTATTGGCAGAAATTGGACAAGATAATTATGCTTCATATGTTGATTCTGGTTTACCTCTTGCGTTCATCTTTTATGATAACGATGAACAACGAACTAATCTCGGCAAAGAGATTGAACCTGTCGCTAAAGAATTTAAAGGAAAAGTTAACTTTGTATTTATTGACGCGACTAAATTCGGTCAACATGCTGATAATATCAATTTGAAACAAACATGGCCCGCTTTTGGTATTTCATTACCCGATGAAAATTTGAAATATCCATTTAATCAAAGCAAAGAAATCACTACCGAATCTATTAGAGATTTCGTCGATAAATTTGTTAAGGGAGAAATTACTCCAAGCATAAAATCCGAGCCAATTCCCGAGAAAAATGACGATTCTGTTTTTGTGTTGGTTGCTGACAACTTTGAAAGTGTTGTATTCAATGATACCAAGGATGTCTTAGTTGAGTTCTATGCTCCATGTAAGTATTAAGGTCTTTAATATTTGCTTTATATATATATATAAAACAAAATCTAAATCCATTAATTAATATTTAGGGTGTGGACATTGCAAGAAGCTTGCACCTACTTATGAAAAATTGGGAGAAGTTTACAAAAATGTGAAGGATAAGATCCTTGTCGCCAAGATGGATAGTACTGAAAATGATCTTCCTCCTAAAGCCAAATTCCAAGTTGCTGGATTTCCAACGATCAAACTTTTCAAAGCTGTGGATAATGAAATTGTAGATTATTCAGGGGACAGAAGTTACGAAAGCCTTGTTGAATTCTTGGAAAAGAACGCACATAACAAAGTTGATCTTGAATCTTCCACTCCAGAGCCATCATCATCAAAAGAACCGGCTCCAACAACCACTGCTGTAAAAGACAAGCATGAAGAATTATAATTATCGATTTACTTTTGTTGTTTTTTTTAAAAGAAGGAAAAAAAAAAAATTATTTATACATATATAGTATTTATTTGCATATCATAAAAAGTTAAATAAATGATCGCGATCGTATCACATCGACATTAATAAATAAATTACACAACGAAGGTTGTTGACACAAAGTTTGCCACGTAAAACTTTTCCATATTAAGTTTGATGATAAAGTTAGAGTACTATAATATAAAAGTATCACAATTGTTGTACGTTGATTGTATACACCCCTGCATGAATTTTTTTTTCGTATATAGATTATCATCTATAAGTAATCTTATTAGCAGACTTTAATTTTATTATGATTAAAATTTAGTCATGACTCTTGCTATCACAAATCACAAGTCACACCCCTATTTTGATAGAAACAAGTTATATAACGTACTTTCTGATTGGATGTATTAGATTGTCAAGCGATTTTCTACTATGCAGATTCGTGAAACTAGTGAAAAATTCGCACGACCCCACTACTTTAGGCAACCTTTGGTGACATTAAAGTCTGACGGTAATTTGACGTTTGTTATAGGTGCATGTGTTATTTTACTTTTTTCACCTTTTTTTTTTCATTAAGTACTTCAACGGTTTTACAAGCAACTTTTTTTTTTCGGTTCCTCACTCCTTTTCTCACTGCGTAATTTTTTTTTCTTTCTTGTCTCAAAATAAAATTTTTAAATCTTAAAAAAAAAAAATGGACCAGGAAACTAATGATACTCATAGTATTGATAATGAATTTAAATCAGCAACCGAAGTTCTTGATGATTACATTGATTGTTAGTTTTTTCGGAATATTTTCTTAAAAAAAAAAAAAAAATTTTCTGTAAAGTAGTCTGATCAACTAATGAAAAATAACTTTGTTCATTATGATAATCCTTACTTTATCACCTTTCTCAATAAAGCTATTTACAATTTGGGTTCCGAAGTAGTTCAAAGCTTGACTGAGTTGCAAATTTTAGACGAACAGCTAGAAAGTATGATTTTTTTATTTTTAATTTCCGTGTTTTTGAAAACACGTATTTCACTAAAATTTAATATGTTTAACTATATATTGGTTTTTTGTTTTTTTTAATAATAATAATTATAGAGTTACGTGCAATTTACAAAGAATGCCAAGAGAAATATTTCGAAATACTAGAGGAATCCGACCAAAGTGATGAAGAAGAAAAAATAGTCAGCTACTGGAAAGATAAAACAGAGGTAAAGTTTTATTTTTTATATGAAAATACGTTTTAGAAGAAATAAAGTATATGTTTTTGAGAAGGAAATTTTCCCGCAGTCTGCATCTTTTATAAAGCCTTATTTGACACGTGGCAAATGGTGGCACGGTTCGTGATAATGTGGCTTAGCAATAAGTAAAGATGTATTGTAACCTTGGTAAATTTTTTTTTACATCTCCCTCTATTTTATCACAATATGATTTACAGAAAGCCTATGATGATGCCTTGCACAAACAGGACGAAAAAATTGCAGTTGCAGATAAGCTGTATAGTCTAGTGAGTATTTATAAAATTTCAAAGTTTACACATTTCTAATGTGTTAATTTTTGTCGATTAAATTGTTATATAACGCAGATCTCTAGACACCTTGAAAGACTAGACGACGAATTGGTCCGTAACAACATAAATTTGGAAAGTGAGTGTATTATTCAATTATTTTATTTATCATGTGTAATTTAATTACTAAAATATTTTTATTTGTCTTTTTTTGTAAATCAACAGAGTAAGTAATAAACTTAGTTCATTTGTCGATTTCAACTGTTCTCAACTAATAATTATTTAATAGTGATGATATCAGTGATTTGGAATTTGATCCAAACGAAACTCTATATTGTTTTTGCAGACGGGTAAGTCATTACTTACGCAATTAATACATCATGTTTGAATTAATATAATAACTTTATTTTCATTAAACAGCCAGAGTTTGGTAACATGATCCAATGCGATCATCCTAGAGTAAGTATTCAATGGTTTATAGTTTGTTAGGATGAATTACGACATTAACAATTAATTGTTCAATTAGTGTGAAAATGCATGGTATCACTGGGATTGTGTAGGGCTTACACAACAACCGTCAGGGCAGTGGTTTTGTCCTGATTGTGAGTTCAGACCTTACGAACCTAATCCTCTCGATAATATAATGCATGCTATTGAGAGCTTTGCTATGTATTCATATCCTGGTCAAGGTCTTGATGATTTCACACTTAGTAATCCACCATTTCATTGGTATGTTTTGAATCTTGTCTTATAATTTATAAATCGCTTATTGATTAATAAAATTTTCTTCTTAGAGATCGAAATGAATTGAATTCCCTTGAATTTTTTGATTTATTATATTTTACTTACATTTATAAGCATGTTACGATAAAATTACCGCAACATGTTAATATAATGTATAAAGAATTAAAGTTGGTTACACGTAGCATGGATTAATTTATTTGAATCCGCAATTAAAATCAAAGAAAAATAAAATAATGAAATATTTTTTTTAGCATAGTTTTTTTTAAATTAAAAAAGATATGTAGGTTTTTTGGTTTTTATTTTCCCTTTTTTTTTGTTAACTATATGAGAAAATTAGGAAAAGGAAAATTTTTTTTTGTAATATAGAATTCATATTCAAAAAATAAAATAAATAATTACTATTTTATATTTACCTAACAATTCAGGCCGCTCCAATTTAATTATTTGTTTAACGTACCTCTCCCCGCCCCC
>QZLH01001506.1:17441-29119 GCA_003833135.1 Oehlia diaphana
GAAACTCCTTAGTTTCGGCAAGCAACCTTAGATAGGAGTTTGTCGATCATTACTCGCTCATCTAAAAATGATCATCCTATCCTAATTTGTAAGATCTAAATTTAATTGATCAACATTCTAAATTCTAAAATTCACTTAACTGATGATCTGCGTTACTGTTATTACTCATTCTAATTTACTGCGCCTCTATTATTAATTAATTAACTAATTCTCGCATACTACATCGTCTTCTTTATTGTATACAACTTTCGTTTATTTTCTGGTTCATATTTAGATTCTTCCATCTCATCTTCTGTTTCTGATCCACTCTCATATTCAGGCTTATCTATTCTTCTGAAGTACCATATTGGTATACTTACTATCTCTTCATCACCCTCCAAATTTAACATTCTTCCCTTATAATCAATGACTGCATTCCAATTATCTAATGTATCATTTCCTATAATTATTTCTTTCTGTCTTGATTCTATTACATTTAACGTTATAGGTACTACCATTCCCCCTATTATAATTCCCATGTGAATTTTTCCTAATGATGCAATCTTTTCTCCGTTTGCTAGTGTACATGTAATATTACTCTTTTTCATTATTGGTATCCTTAATTCTTTCCGTAATTTTTCTGTTATTACACTTATTGCCGCTCCTGAATCTATTACCGTTTCAATATCTCTGTCATTTATTGTTACCTGTATTTTCATTGCTGTTGTGATTTCTCTCTTTTCTATTATCTCTGTTTTCTTTATGTTCGAGTGTAGTCAATTTTTACTTCCTTTTTTCATCATTTTCTTTATCATCTTCCCTTGTTGATCTACAATATTAAATAAGTTTTCGTAGTTTACTGCGTCTTCTGGGCGTACTCCTCTTATTTTATTTTTATTTGGTCCTCGCTTTCCTCCTTCATCCTTCCATTTTCTTATTCCCGCTATTGGATCATACCATACTCCTCTCTTTTTACTATATATATATCTCTTTGGACCCTCTTTCTTCTTTGGAACTTCTTTTTCCTCTGGAACTTCTTTTTCCTTTGGAACTTCTTTTATTGGTTGGTCATACATTGGTCCATTATCCCTAATATCATTATCCTCATCCATTGGTGTTGTTACTCTATTCCTCAACCGTTCATCTTGTTCTCTTCTTTTATTCTTTAAAATCTCCTTATCCAAATCTGGTTTTCCAAATGTTTGCCATCCTTTTAAAGGATCCATCCTACCATCTTTTCTTCTTTCTTTCACTGGATTATCTTTCTCATACAAATCATACTCGTATCTATATAATTGTGGATCATTATATTCCTCATCCTCATAATCATCATCATCGTCTGTTTCTTCATATTCTTCATAATCATATCCATCCTCCTCTGCATCTATTAAATTGACTCTTCTTTCATTTTCCCAAAGATTATTTCTTATTGGACATTTTGTCGCATAATGACCTCTTCTATTACAATTGAAACAAGTTATTCTATCGTAATCGATTGGTACTCTATTATAATTTCTTCGACCTTGTTGATTCCTATTACTTCCTTTATTATTCTTCTGTCTTTCCATATTTTGTAGTTGCCTTTCTAACCTATTAATCCTCATCTTCTTTTCCATTGCTTCCACTAATTCATCCTCATAATTTTCATTCAATAGTTTCGCAAACCTATTAACTTGATTGTTAATTTGTGCCCCAATATTATCCTGTACTTTGGTGTTTTCTATTTCTGGATATATCTGATCAACTACTCTTGTCGTTTTTCTGTAGAGTTCATTTCTTGCTTCCTCTTTTCTTCTTGCTTGATTTATCGCATCATTCAAATTTGCTGGGTTTTGTCTTCTAACATTATATGCTAATGTTAGTTCCAATTCTTCAATGTAAAAGTCTACTTGTAATTCTTCTGCTAATGCAGCTCCCCTTATTGCTATTCTCAATAATCTTCTAAATCTTCCTGTGTATCCTTTGATACTTTCATTTATTCCTTGTTTAGTATTTCTTAATTCGACCATTTTCCTTCTTCTAACATCTTTTCTGGTAAATCTTCTCTTAATTCTATGTTTCAGATCATTATCATTATCAGCATCCGCCCAATTCGTTAAATTTCCTGCATTGTTTTCTTTCATTTCATTATACCATTGTACCGCTGCTCCTCTCAAATATGTTGCTGCAAATGCTGCTTGTTTGACTCCATTATTTCCTGCGTTCTTTCCAATTGCTGTAAATGCTATTTCAAATTGTCTAATCCAATCATTAACGTCTTCTTCTTCTTTACCGTAAAATAATGGTAAACTAATTATTCCACCCATTTCATTTCCTGCATTTTCAATCCATCCTGCTAAATTTGCTCCTGGTGCTAATTGTACATTTAATGCATTATTAGGTAATCCTAAAGCATTTTCCATTATTCTCCTCACTTGATCTTCTGTTGCCATTGTTATTATTGGTACTGTTGGTATTTTAATGTCAGATAAATCACTTTCTAATTCTATATCCTCAAGATTTGAATTATTCGAATTTGAATTTTGACTTGAGCCAAAAGTTGGTGTATTTATAATATTTTCACTACTACTGTTACTCAAATTATTTTCGCTTGTTTCTTTGTCTTCATCTTGGTCTACAATTTCTATTTCTGATGTTCTTTGTGAATCTGTATCATCTTATTCTGGGTTTCTAATTATTCCTCTTTTAGTTAAATATGAATACAATGCCCTGTGAATTTCTTTGTCATCTTTCTCTTGTATAAATTTGTACTCTCTTACAAATCCATCCACAATTATTTCGTATTTGTCAAATCCTAATTTCAATATCCTTCAAATATCTATTCTTGTTAACTCATTCTCTGTCCCTTCTAAATGTTCATATACTGATGTTATTGTTTCTTCTTCTTCGTCTTCCTCATTATCTGATTCATTCTTCGGTTCCTTCTTTTTCCTTTTCTGGATTAACCATATGTCTAATTCTCTCATTACAAACGTTTTCAATTCGTCTTTTATTTCTTGGAATTTTCTGATAAATCCTTCCATAAACACTTCCTCCTCATCATATCCCATATTCCATAGTGTTGATAATTCACTTTCTGTAATTCTTACCTCTATTTCTTGTGCTTTTTCTAACCATTCTGCAATTTCAGTTCTTCCACCTTCTTCGATAAATTCCCTTAATCATTCTCTAACTATTGCCTTATTTATTTCATTCACTTTCCCTTCACAATATATTTTCAACAATTTAACATATTCTCGTATAAACCTTCTATTTCCTATATCCTCTTTATTGAATCCCAAACTGTATAGAATCCATATAGCATCTGTTTGTAACACTATACCTAAATTATTTATTATTTGCCCAAATTTTATTATCATTTCACGATTTTCTCGTATTTTTATCCCTATCCATTCATCTAATTCTTCTTTCAATTTCTCATCTGAACGATTTTCTAATTCGTTGTACTTTCTCCAAAATTCTATTACAAGTACTTCTTCAATATATCCTAACCTTATCGCTCTCTCTATCTGTAATTCACTTATAATAATTCCATTTCTTTTCAGGGTTTCTTTGATCTCTGCTATACTTCTACCTGTTATTTCTCTTTCTTCATCCTCGCTATTATTTCCACTCGCTTCAGAACTTTCTAAACTTCCTTCGGTATCACTCAGTTTCATCTCAAATTGTCTTTCTGTTATAAATTTCTCAATTATCTCTCTCGTCAATTCGCTATTTTTCCATCCATCTTTGTACTTAGGATATGGTACCTTAGTTGTGTACCTCATACTCTTTTGGAATCTAATCACTTTCCATTTATTCTTATCATTGGCTATAGTTTCGTCTAAATATAGTAATCCTTTGAAATATTTTCTTGTTCTATCAGATTCACCCGTAACTCCTGTCTTCGTCTCATACCATTCCCAAAATTCATTGAATCTTCTTTCTATTTCTCCTTCTTCAATACAATGTCCGTATTCTATGATTTCTTCATTTGTTTGAATTTCCTCTTTTATCTTATCTATACCTACCATTATTTCTCCTTCGTCAGTCACTCTTACCCAATTCTCCATAATCATTTCTATTATTGTCTCTATTCCTTTATATGTGTATTCCGGTTTTTCATCATATCTTATCGAATATATTATCACATTTATGGCCTTTCTTCTTGTTTTGATCTCTACCACTCCTTCATCCTCTCCTGGCACTAAATCACCAAATTTCATTATTGTATTCCATGTAAATGTCCCTACTTGTGGTATTAATTCCTTCAATATCTTCCAAAATTCTAAAAATTCTTTCAGTTCCTTCCTATCTAGATATCCATAGCATTTCCTACATGATGGATCTCTTTGGTATTCTTTTAATTTCTGAGTATGTTTCTCCATTTCATGGTTATCCACAATAGCTTGTAATTTGTCCCATATATCCATTTTTGCAATATTTTATCTATTCATCATTCTCAACTGTTCAATTTATATCTTCTCTTTCTTATTGATCTTGATTAGTCACACTTTTTAGCTTGTCCTTTATCTTATTCGCTCCATCCAATTCTCTTTTTCTGGCAGAATCAATTCATCCCTATAAAAAGTAATTGTTCATTATTTGTACAGATTTTATACGTTTTCATACAGAATATGTACAGAATTTGTAGTGATGTATACATTAAGATAATTTATTATATACATTTATTAGAAGAATTGTACGAAATATGACTGAATTTGTACGGTATTTTTAAATTAACAATTTTTGTACGGAATTTATCATTAAAAAATGTACGGAATTTATTCAGGTAAAAATAACTAATGACTGAATTTGTAAATTAACAATTTTTGTACGGAATTTGCCAAATACTAAAGTTCATAATTTTGGCCGGAATTATCAAATTTCCTTTTTAGTAAATTTATGTTACACAATATGGCAGACGCGTTTTTATAATATTTTTAACAAAACTAGTTTTGTGGAATGGGTATCACCAAAAATGGAAATGATCTTCATATCCGTTGCACATGATTTCTTTTATTTATTTGTTTATTGTTTACCGACACTTTACTTTTTTTTTCTTTTAAAGATTTTTTAAAAACTTTAGTGATAACTTGTATGTAATTTTTTTTACTCAATTTATTCAAGTTAAAAATGTTTTAAGACATACTTATGAAATTACAAAATGTTTTGTAATTAAAACTACTAATTTCTATATTTATTCTTTAATTTTAGAATGCAATTTCTGCACTTTGGTTAAATGAAATTATCTTTTAAAACTTAAATAAAGTTACTTAGCAGGTAAAAAACTATTTATTTATAAAATTTTATAGCCTTCTGAATGATACTTACGGAGTTGTTTATACTTTTAACAATAATATTAACTTTCAAAATTTTTATTTTTATTTTTTTTTATTTATTAATTTAATACATGTAGTTAATATATTATTAGAATTAGTATTTGTAGTAATTTTAGAATGTAAATTAAATAAAATCATTTACTTTAATGTATGTAATATTTTATATCTATTTTATATTAAAAACTAATAAATTAATTGAAAAAATTTATAAATATTTTATGAATAAAATTTGTACAAAATCTGTACAAAATCTGTACATAGGGTTCTGCACGGATCGGATTAGATCAGATTTTATCGGATTTCAATCCGATCCGATCGGATTCGGATCTATCAATTTAAATCCGGATCTGAAATTCGGATCTATATTTGAAATCTGAATCTGATCCGTAGATTTGAATTTAAAATCTGAATCCAATCTGATTCAAATCTGATCCGATCTGAATCTGATCTGAATCTAATTTTTGGTCAAATCAAATTCAGATCAGATTCAGATTCGGATCAGTTTCAGCATTTTATTTTGCATTTTACAAGTAAAAATGCCAGAAATGATAATTTCGGCTTTTTATTTTGTGTTTTGCAAGTAAAAACACTGGAACTATCAGTTTCAGCGTTTTATTTTGTGTTTTGCAAGTAAAAATACTGGAACTATCAGTTTCAGCATTTTTTTTTGCGTTTTTTTAAGTAAAAATGCCAGAACTATCAGTTTCGGCATTTTATTTTGCGTTTTTGCAAGTAAAAACGCTGGAACAATCAGTTTCGGCATTTTATTTTGCGTTTTTGCAAGTAAAAATGCTGGAACCATCAGTTTTGGCATTTTATTTTGCATTTTACAAGTAAAAACACCGGAAACGATAATTTTGGCTTTTTATTTTGCGTTTTGCAAGTAAAAATGCCGAAACCATCAGTTTCGGCATTTTTTTGCATTTTTTCAAGTAAAAATACCAGAATCATCAGTTTCGGCGTTTTATTTTGCGTTTTTGCAAGTAAAAATGCCAAAAACGATAATTTCGGCTTTTTTTTGCGTTTTGCAAGTAAAAATGTCAGAACCATCAGTTTTGGCATTTTATTTTGCATTTTTGCAAGTAAAAATGCTGGAACCATCAGTTTTGGCATTTTATTTTGCGTTTTTGCAAGTAAAAACGCTGGAACCATCAGTTTCAGCATTTTTTTTTGCATTTATAATCAGATCATAATGATCCGATCCAGATTCAACGGATCTGATTCGGATTCAATCTGACGAATTCGGATTATACAATTTCAAATCTGAATCTGAATTTCAGATTCAAAATTGAAATCTGAATCCGATCTGCAAGTCAGTAAATATCCGATTTGATCTGGATTTGACGGATCGGATCTGGATCAGATATTTTGCGGAATCCTATCTGTACAAAATTAGTATAATACAGAAATTGTACAAGTACAAAATATTTTATAATTTAGTACATATTTAGTACATTTTCATTCACTAATTGTACGGAATTTGTACAGAATTTGTACAATAATATTTTCTATACAAATTCTGGATTTTCAATTTTTTACTGGGATCGGTCATATGTAGAGATGGGCAAAATGCGAAAATTTCATTTTATAATGCACATGATGCATATGATACGCATCATACGCATTATACACATGATACCATTATACAGATTAAAAATATCTAAAAAAAATCTTTTTTATTATTTATTTTATTGAATTAACTAGATACATCAGAATCATCGGTTTTATTATCATTAAAACTCTTTTCTTCACTTTCACTACTACTACATTCATCTTCATAATCACTCTCTACATTTTTGTCCAGAGTTTGAATTTTATCTATACTTCTTCCATCTATATTTTCTCTATCTAACGAAATATTTTTATTCAACTCATTTGTAAACCCCTTCCATTCTGGTATTTCTCATGGCATTTGTAATTTATAATTACTAAAAATATATACTAATTTTAAGACACGATCAGCTCTCAACTGGTTTTGTTTTTTATCATGAATATATGCAAAAGCTGACCAATTTCTTTCAGATGCAGCAGATGATGTTGGAATAGATAGAACCTTTTTTGCTACTTGAGTAAGTTCAGGTGCAGAATAACTAAAATTTCCACACCACCAAGTTATAGGATCAACTTTACTGGCAGTTTCCCAAGTAAGCTTATTCACAAAAACTTCATTTTTTTCCTTATAATTCAAGATTTGAATCCAAATAATTGCTGCATTGTCTGAATAATACTTTCAGATAAATTGTGAAATTATATTCATTGAATATATAAAAAGTAAGGCGATATCCATGAAATGATAGATCAAGTAGATGCGCAACTTTCATAACAGGATGGTAAATACTTTCCCATCTTTTTTCAATGATATTTTTAATATTATTTTCCACTATATCAAACATATAAACTTCAGAAAATTTAATTTTTATTAGTAATTAATTTTTGATTATATTTATTAAAGAAAAACACAATATTTTACCTGATGATTCTAGTTGATTGTAATACCAATCTACTACTTTAGATAAACAAGACATATCTGATTCAAATATAGAAATTCCAATAACAAGTTTATTAAGAATTTTAAGCAAATTATCAACATCTTTCCAAAATCTATCGTCTAATATGATACTTTTTACATCATTATCAATTCTAACAGTTTGATTACGTGATAATTCTGTTATTGTTAATTCAATAGCAAGCTGATTTAACTAAAATGAATTAAGACAAATAGCTGATGATCCCATCATGTTTTTACAGGTAATTTAAGTGAAATTTTCTTATTATAATTGGAATTTTGATATCGTTTCAAAATTGCAGATGGAACTTGATGTGATTTGAAGTATTTAACAATTGTCTTTCCTTTTTTCAAAGTATTATTTGCCCAAGGGAGTTTCATAATATCACCAATTAGAAGATTTAAGGAATGAGCTACATAGCCAAGGAAAACTACTTTCAGATATTTGATAGCTAAAAGTTTCCATGCTTTTTTCATTGAGGATGCGTTATCAGTAATAATTGCTGCAAGTTTGGAATGGTCAATTTGTGATATAACATTATTAATATCAGCCGCATTATTTTCTCCCATTTGTTTAATTTCACCAGTTTGATGAGCAGAGAAAAAAACTGGTCTTGGTGTGGTAATTATATAATTAGTCCAATGTTCCTGCATCATATTTGACCTAGCAATATTACATTATAATAAATAATTATATTAATTAATAAATTTTTTGTAAATAGCAGCTTAAAAGAAATATCTTACCATCCATCAGAAATTAAGCAAATATTATTTGCTAAATTAATCAATTCATTCATTTCATTTTTTGTATTATCATATACATCATCAAGTAATGTTGTTGATAAAGCTTTTCATGAAGGTAATTTAAAGCAAGAACGAAGTTTTTGAAAAAGGATTTTAATTGGTTCTAATTCAGATAATGATAAAAATAAACCACATCAGTAAACTGCTTGTGCAAATAATAATTCACATTCATCTTGTTCTGCTGAAGATATTCTGTCAACAAAATTATTTATTGATAGTTGTGATCGTGAAATAGGTCTTTTAACTGTAATAATATTGATATTATTTTGTTCTGTTGGTAAATAAGAATTATTACGTTGCTTTATTTTTGGTTGAAAATCTAGTCCAAAAAATCCTTGAAGAACTGTTATACTTGCACTTGAACAGGTTTTTAAATGTGTAATACATTTGTTAGCAGCAGCGTTTACTTTATAATTACAGTATTTGCATTATGCCCGGACTTGCTGAAAACCAGCCACATGCCCAAGTTTATTAAAGTGGGCCCAAATAGGACTAGCTGGAGGTATGTTAAATAAAGAAAAAAATTTTTTTTGTGAAAGATCTAATGTAATACAAACTCTATTTATAAATTTTATTTTCGGTAATCTATAATTTTGACTAGAGTTAAGGCATAATTATTACCAACATTACGATATTATAAATTATCATAAAATTTATTATGCGCATTATGCGCATTATACGCATCACATTATGCAATACATAATGCGTATGGTACATCTCTAGTCATATGACCGATTGGTGACTGATTGGAAGCTGATTGGTTACTTATTAGTGACCGATTCTTTCAATCTATTACCTATCGGTCATCAATCAGGCATAAATCACCAATCAATCACCAATCGGTCATATGACCAATTGGTGGCTGATTAATTGCCGATTTATTTACAATATTTGATTTACATATTAAAGTAAAAAAATTAGCATTATAGTCTTGTAAAGCAAGTCAAATTATATTTAATCTGAGCTTTTGAGTTTGTTCTGATAAATATATTAAATTTATTATTGACAATCAGTTACCAATTGGTCACCAATCTGACATAGCCGATTGGTGACTGATTGGTTACTAATTAGTTTACAATATCTGATTTTTATATTAAAGTCAAAAAATTAGCATTATAGCCTTGTAAAGCAAGTCAAGTTATACTTAATTTGAGCTTTTGAGTTTGTTCTAATAACTATATTAAGTTTATTATTAACAATCAGTCACCAATCGGTCACCAATCTGACATAGCTGATTGGTGACTAATTCAAGGAAAATTTTTGTGAATTCTTCTTAATACTGCTTAATTTTAATCCAGCTAATTCAGTATTAAGGTTTTAATTTTTTTAAAAGCAGTATCAAGGAAAATTTACAAGAATTTTCCTTGATACTACTTTTTAAAAAATTATGAAGTACATTAAAAACTATTTTTTATTTGTTATTTGTAGCAAATCAGTTCCGGCATGGATACCGATATTCTAGGTAAGTTTTGAAAGAGTTTTAAAACTTTCTTTTAAAAAATGTTTTTTAACATAAAAAATGTTTCTTTTTTTATATTTTTTTGCAGGAATTTGGTTCTGGTGTGGATACTGATATTCCAGGTAAAGTTTTGAAAAAAAATTTTGGAACTTTATAAAAAAAACGTTTTTAACAGTTTTTTTTTGTAGGGATATTGGTTCCACGTGAATACTGAATTCCAAAGATAAGTTTTGAAACTTTAATAAAAAAATGGTTTTTAACATTTTTTTTATATTTAATTATAGGGAAATCAGTTCTGGCATAGATATCGAATCCCAAAGGTAAGTTTCGAAAAACTATTAAAAAAATGATTTTTAACTAAAAAACGTTTCTTTTTATTTTTTTTTGCAAAAAAAATTGGTTCCAGCGTAGGTACCAATATTCTAGGTAAGTTTTAAATTTTGAAACTTTAATAAAAAATGTTAATTTTTTAACTTTTTTTATTATTTTAATATAGGGAAACAGTTCTGACTTGGATACTGAATCCCATAGGTTAGTTTTGAAAAAATTTGAAACTATTAAAAAAAATGTTATATTAACATTTTTTTTATTATTTTATTGTAGAAAAATGGTTCTGAAGTTGAATACTGAATCCCATAGGTTAGTTTCAAAAAAATTTGAAACTATTTACAAAAATATTATATTAACGTTTTTTTTTATTTTCTTTTGTAGGTAATCAGTTCTAAAGTTAGTTACCAAATCCCATAGGTTAGTTTCAAAAAAATTTGAAACTATTTAAAAAATGTTATATTAACGTTTTTTTTTATTTTCTTTTGTAGGAAATCAGTTCTGAAGTTAGATACTGAATCCCATAGATTAGTTTCAAAAAAATTTAAACTATTTAAAAAAACGTTATATTAACATTTTTTTGTTATTTTATTGTAGGGAAACGGTTTCAACTTGAATATTGAATTCCATAGATTAGTGTCAAAAAAAAATTCAAAATATTAAAAAAAAATGTTATATTAACGTTTTTTTTTATTTTCTTTTGTAGGGAATCAGTTCTGAATTGAATACCGAATCCTATAGGTTAGTTTTGAAAAAATTTGAAACTATTTAAAAAAAAGGTATATTAACGTTTTTTTTTATTTTCTTTTGTAGGGAATCAGTTCTAAAGTTGGATACCAAATCCCATAGGTTAGTTTCAAAAAAATTTGAAACTATTTAAAAAAAATGTTATATTAACATTTTTTTGTTATTTTATATAGGAAAATGGTTCTGACTTGGATATTGAATCCCATAGGTTAGTTTTGAAAAAAAATTCAAAACTATTAAAAAAAAACGTTATATTAACATTTTTTTTTTATTTTCTTTTGTATGGAATCAGTTCCGACTTGAATACCAAATTCCATACATCATGAAGTTTAACCAAATGGGAGTCTTGTATTTATCAAATGGCAGTATTTGATAAGTATTAAAAATTTGCATTTATTAAGTAATAAAAAAATAAAATACTTACACTGGTCAAAATTGATGCTATCGGGTACATATCGGGTACCTATATATCAGTGACTAATCAGATACATATCGGACATTTATTACATATCGGGTACCCGATATGTAACATATC
>QZLH01001508.1:18108-29064 GCA_003833135.1 Oehlia diaphana
AAAAAAATATTTAAAAAAAAAAAAAAATAAAACAAATTTATAAAGTTTTTTCCCCCAAAAAAAAAAAAAAAAAAAAATACTAAATTAACGAAACGAATCGTATCCAAGAAATATTATTATTAATATATTACTATTGGTTTTAATTTTTTTTTTAAAAATTTTTTTATTTTAGTACATTTTCGGAATAATCGGATTTTTCGGACTTGTTACGAAAAAAAATAATTGGTTATGTATGTTTATAAGCTTATAAATGATGCGCGAAACTTAAATTTTACTACGCCACATTTTGTGATGGGATCGTCCAAATATCATGTTACAAATGCCATATAATATTATGTATAACGAAAACAATAAACAAACAAAATGTATTAACGAAAAAAATAATATGTAAAATTTTGTTTAAATGATTGGCTAACACAATTTAACTAACATTTTTTTTTATATCTTTTGTTTTTTTATTTTTTTTTTATTTTTATTTTTTTTTTTTGAAGCGTACAACATACCGAATTAATTAGATGTTTGGGGCGTTAATCGACCAGTTATTTTGTACCTCAACAAGGGAAAAATTTTCAAATTAGTTACTGCGCCTCGTTGTTTACAAAAACTGCAATTCCCCCTGGAACGATCTAAATAAATAATTATTTTGTAATTAAATTCATGTTTCACTCTATGGTATTCGGGTTCGCTCCCTTAAAAATATTCCCACAATAACAGTATTAATGTGTACAATTTACGTAATCATGGAATTAATTATTTAAATTGAATTAATTTGAAAATAAGACTTACTTTAAACAATACAATCCCAAATTCATCGGAGAAGCTAGAAGCTTCTTTACACCATAACTTTCTTTTAATATCTGATATAAGTTTTTCATATGAATTTGGAAGTTAATGAAAAAGCATGCAAACGATGCGGTAAGAATATGAGTGGAGAATTGCACTCAACGTTGTATTGTAGTAGGGTTTGTCAGAAGGAAGATTGGAAATGTAGCAAAAATGAAAATAATGAAATAGAAATTGATGAACCTTCATATACTGTTATTTCACGCCCTCAAGAAATCATGCTGGTCGGAAGGGTTAAGCCAAAAGGAACTTTGTTAAATTCGGATATGGTAAACCAAAAATTATTTGATACGTATTTGAATACTTCTTTAGAAGTGAAATTGTGTTCCCACGTGCATCCTTCAACCTTGAGTTTTGCTACTTCTGCAAGCAATGAATATTTTGCCAGTTTCTATGTGATGCAGGACTCTCCGACAGTTAAAATAACCGTATATCAATTTAAACTTGATCAAATATGTATTAATTGGCAAGGTGACTTTCCTTTGAGTGTAGATGAAAAGTATGTAGCGGTAATCGATACTGATGGAGTTGGAATGCTAGAACTAGAAGGCTCACTCATGAACGATGGTGAAACATTATTTCTACATATATCATCAGATTATAGTCATTGCCTTCATTTGTTGATCAAAGACAAAGGCAGTACTATGACCTGGGTTCATCCGGAAAGGAAAGGTCGGCAATTTAAATGTAGAGATTATAAATTTAGTGATGATGAACGTTATTTCTTTATAGTTGGTACAGCAGAAGTGAATACCGCTCGAACAATAGAATCTTACCCTATTGAAGCATATTCAACGACAAATTGGGAATTGGTCAAAAAATGGAGCGTTGAATGCAATTATAAGCGTACGGTGACAAATGTTAAACTATTAGGTCCTCTTTATTTTGACAAATCAATATATGTTGCAATAAAAAGCGATCATTCGGAGCGTAGCTTAATTCAAGATTTGATAAATGATGTTACAATAACTTTACCAATCCAAGATTTTAATTATAACTCGTCTCGAAGAGTGTGGATATCAAAAGGTGGAAATAGTCTCGTAGCTCTTCCAGCAAAGAAAGGTTCTTTAAATTATTGGGATTTGGCAAATCCTACTTATTATCCGTTCCAAGAATGTACTTTGCTAGGAGTAGAAAATGAACAGGATATCGTCACTTCCAAACATGAGTACTTGTGCCGTTTTTCTCCTAATGGAGAAGTTATTACTGTTATTTCGGCGAACGATCGTTTAATAAATATCCAAATCATGCTCACATGGAACTTTCAAATTATTGACCATATAAGTGTCGATTATTCTACCTTTAACGGATACCAAATTCTGAGCGTTGGTATGTCAGAAACAAGTGGTCTCTTGCTTATTGGTGCGATATTCCCTCCTTATCCCTCCGCAGGCGCTATTCGAGTAGTAGCTTCATCGGTCCCTGGAATATACGATTATGTTAGTAAAGCTGAAAATTACTTCGACACGATATCAAAAGGAATTTCCGCAGTTGATTGTGAACTTTTTGCAAGCTGGGAAGTCATGGCAGCGTATAATAAATTATCGGTTACACCAAAGAGTACATCTCCTGATCAAAGTCCTGTTAACGACATAGTTCGAGATAATGTATATGAACTTATGTTTTTATCAAATAATTGTTATGATCCCGGAACGTCATTAGAGTTGGATGCCGCTGAAAAAGTGATACATCTTCTCTCATTCTCTTATCCTTGGAACGAGGCGTGTAAAGTCCATGTTTTTGCTGTAAAATGCAATCACACGCTCACAATAATTGCAGTAAGATTTATAAAACGTCATGGTATGCCAGGAGATTTTACGGAAATGTGTATACGAATACTTTACACTGATCACAACATATTTGGTTCAAGTCTTACACTTGAAATTGCGAAATGCAAGGATCATTATTTCCTCACAATAGAACACAAGTCTGAATTACGAACGTACTCTGGGATTCTTCACGCTACCAAGACATCAATAGTCATTACAGATTTCAATATTAAGTGTGATGCCAAGTACGACATATTCGCAATATCTGATTCTCGTAATATAACGTTACCTAATGATTGGTTTGTTTCGCCAAATAATATTATTACGAGTTCATCCACCTTTTGTGGTTATATACCTAACTTTGGACAAGATGGTAATAATGGTCTTTTACGTTTTGGAAGTAGGAAAAGGAGTGTTTATAGCGCTCCAAAATTGGAAACATGGTTAATTTACAATCACCGTGATCGAACATCTGATAATGTTCTCGATGAACAATTCATTAATATCGTGTCTAATAATTATGATTCCATATTTGAAGATATGAATTACGACGATAAGGAGTGGCTTTTTCCGTGCGTATTTGCAGGTGCCATGAATGTTGACGCAATTTCGAATAGTAACCTTCTTACCGATGAATTTCTCAAACAGTATCATCAATCAAAAGAACTAGTCATGAAAAATACAATGACCATCACTTATTGTATTTCAGCTGCTTGTCGGATTCAACCAACCGGAGTCCGGTCTTTTTTAAACTACATTGCTTTATGGGATATGGATGTTGAAGATAGAATAGTAAATGTACGCAGTAATGATGAATCGAAAAAAAATGAAAACATTATAAAAAAAAAATTTGAGAATATACGTGAAAGCGATAAATTTATAGAAATTACAAATTTCATAAGAAAAATATTGAAGAATATTTCTAAAAACAAAACCTTGATGGGAATTGTAAATTTTATAAGATGGAGACTCAACCCGTCTTTACTATACGACATGTTTTCACTAATGAAATATCAAAGATCAAATCAAACAACATATTCAACCGTTACAAAATATACTTTGCCTCTTGCTGGATTTTGTTCGTATAAGAATGAAGTTTTTAAGCTTCCAAAATGGAATTACAAATTAGACTCGCGACATAACTCTTTACATCAAATGGCTATGCTTTCTCTCGGTCAAGTTACTACATTGATTTCCAATCAGGCAAAACCATATCATTCATTTGCAGAGAGTCCGTTCTCTTGTTTAATTGATGAGATTCTGGAAATAAAAGATGAAGATCTGATGCTCGACTTTTTCGAAATAATCTGGCTTAAAAAGTTATTGGATTGGAAGCTCGATACTTTCGCAAAGAGGAGGTATTTAGAGCGCCTATTGATACCAATGCTCATAAATTTATTGATGCATTTATTGAGTGGGATTTTAATGACGCAAGGCAATGTATATGGTGCAAAAGTTACCGCATCTTTACAATTAATTGTCATCATATACCTTGGACTGCATGAATCAATACAATTAGCAACCAGACCAAAATATTGGAAATCATTTTTTAACTACATTGATCTTACCGCTATTATATTAGCTTTTATAATGATAATTAGAGTATTAAGCGATAAACCACCATCAGGAGAATTTATTGGATTTTCGACCGCCATTATATGGACAGACATGATATTACAATTTCGTTTTTATAAACCAGTAGGTGTTCTGTTGATTGTATTGAAAAATATGGTCAAAGAAATTGTTGGATTTTTGGTATTGTTGACCACTCTACTTTTTGGCTTCGCATTTATGCCTTTCTTCATACTTCGTAATGAAACAAGTAATTCTAATAGTGAAACAAATAGCTTTGTAAATTTTGGATCAGCTTTAGTGGAAATGATAAAATTTCTCGGGAACGATTTTGACTCTCTTAAACCATGGAATGATAGAGTCTCAATTCAATTTTTCCGAATTTTATTTATAATCCTGATATCTTTAATATTTCTCAGTATGCTCATTGTATTATTAAATTTACATGTCAAGTCTATAACTAAGAAGGTAAGAACAAAATTTGAATTTGAATCAATAGTGAATGTGAAATTATGTAATGATGGTTGACCTTACTTTTTGCATTTTCTAGAGTCAAATTAAATGGCTCAAACAAGTCTCCGAAATGATTGTCGATATTGAAAAATACCTATTGACGCCTTGGGAACGAAACCGTGTCGACTGGTTTCCGACATGGTTTACATACAATGTTACCGAAGCGGAAAGTGCAGAATGGGAAAAGATGATAGAACTGAAGGAGAAAGAATGGTCATTTAATGAATCTAAAGATTATAAAGATTCTAAAGATGATAAGACAATAAATAAAATAGAGACTTTAGAACAATCCCTTGATGAAATCAAATTAATACTTGAACAATTGCGTGCAGAGGCTCGTGAGAAGAATTAAAATCATTCTTAGAATGGTATATATTTTTTATATAATTTAATGTATATATATATATTTTAATGTAATTAATAAAAACAAAAAAAAAAAACGACACAATTTTTTTTGTGTCATTATTATTTTACTATTTTATTATATAATAACTTAATTAATAATAAAATGATCGAGTTTATTAAAATAGATCTGTTAGATCTGTTTACATTAGTTACACAAATTATTTATTTTTTTTTTTTAAAAAAATAAATAAATAAATAAAATAACGAGATTCACAAGAATGTGAAACAAATAAATTACTTCATTATTATAATTTATCGATGATCATAAATGAATTAAAGAATTAAATTTTTTTTTTTTTTTTAAAGTATTTAATATTCGGTTTAAATTTGTCTTCTTCAAAAAGACAGAAAAGTGTTATAATCCCTATAAAAAATTTTATCCGTTATTTCTGTAAAAACTCAGAAAAAATGAGCCTTTCACGGATCTATTCACGGAATATGTAAATAATCGATAAATTCCGTGATATAAGGTTATTAATTCCGGAAATATGAGCCTTTTACGGAAAAAAAATGGAATATAAAAAACAGGTCGACTTTTTTTACAGGGAATCTATTATTCTAAAGAATCACGTATTAAACTTTTATATTATATGTAGAGATTGGAACCGGTTAAATGTTAACCGGTTAAGACATCGGTTAACCTATTTTGAATATAAATCCATAATTCTGGTCAGATTTACTTAATGCGGCCCAGAGACTTAGTAATTTCAGTCATGTGTTCCCAAACTCGAAGTTTTAATACCGAATTTTTTCCTATTTATTAATAATGGTATTGATGAAAAAATAATCTTCTTTCAAACTAAATGTGTTAGTAATATCGAAAATTGGTACAATTTTCAGCAAAAAAATTTTAAAAATATTATTCATATTAGCCGGTTAATTAACCGGTTAAGCCTTTGGTTAACCGATTTTTAACCGGTTAAGGCCTTTTTTGGACGATTCCGACCTCTAGACTTATAAAATTTTCGATATGGTTTATTAATATAAAGGATTAAATTCAGTACAATTTTTTATGAAGCATTTACGATATACATGATCATAAAGGGACTACTGTATATACGCAGTAGTATCAAAAAATTCAGTCATCACAAAAAGCGATGCGCATAATTAGATAAAGTCACGAGACCGAGAACTTCCGTCGGGGTTCATATAAAAAGACATATAAGAAATATTATTTAGCGTTTCATAATTTTACAATTGTTATAAAGTAAGATGGTGAAAATAATTAAAAAATTAAAACATAAAATTACAGTATAAAAATGAATATGTTGATTAATCT
This sequence comes from Oehlia diaphana, assembly GCA_003833135.1. NCBI lineage: Eukaryota > Fungi > Glomeromycota > Glomeromycetes > Glomerales > Glomeraceae > Oehlia > Oehlia diaphana. Next base: position 24,490 of record QZLH01001508.1, read on the forward strand.
GATAATATGATATAAATAAATTTAAATATACATAAATATTAACGTAAGTTAACATGAAAAAATTTTATATTATTTTATGTGTGTATAAACTACTCTAAAGCCTTATATAATATATTAAGCCACATTTCTAATTTATCAACACCATCAAATAGTCTTTTCTAAATATTTCCTGGATCCCTCATCATCTTTCTGAGCTTTCTATTATTTGAAATAACTTATAAACTGAAATCATCTATCCAACACTACTATAAAGATAGCACGTCTAACCTAAACCAATTATCCCTACCCTAATTAAATTAACAATATTTATCCCATACTACCATAAATCCATAGCTGCTACTATTTTTTTTCTATATTTAAAAATTTCATTCTAATTTTTTTGTTCTATTGTTCTTAGAAATTATATGGTTTTACATTATAAAGCAAATTATAATAATGTTATACTTTTATATACTATGAAGTTAAACATATTCTTATAGGGAATGTTGAATTGAATGAAATATATAGACATTTATGATCTCTTTTAATATACCATTTAGTGTTGGTCTCCGTAAATAGTTGTAAGTCCAAAAGTCAATTAAATATAATGGTTGTAAATTATAATTACCATCTTTGCAATAGTCTATATTTACAGCCAATTTGCAGCTTATGTTTATAATATTCCAATTGCTAAAGGTTGTAATTCAATATATAATAATCGTTACTTACGGCAACCAACCTTAACACCATTATCATATTTTAAGAATTTGTTTTCTAAAAAGTTGTTAAAATTATTGATTTATTATAACACTAGTTTCAATATTCAAATATTGGTTTTACAGAACCCTCGGGCAGCAGTTCAATAGGTGAATTATCTGCTCTATATTGCATAGTAGGTTCCCATCAAAAATTTTTAATGTACGAGTATCATGGGAAAGTATTATATTTTCTTAAACAATAGCAAAGTATGAATTTGCAGCTATTCTTGGAAGAGTCCCAGTAAGTAAAAAATTAATATTATATTTATAAGTTGTCAGTTGTCAGCATCTTGTGGAATATTTGTTGAAGTCGTTCAGATAGAGAAGCTGAGGTTGTCTAACAAGTTCTTAGTAATCACCAAAAATTCTTTGCTAATTTCTTCCTTTAAATCAAGATAAAATTGCGAATAACTGTTTTGATTCATTTTGAAATTCTCGATTATACATGACATCCGTATACTGAGGCGTTTATAATAGCTATATACTTCTGATCTTGAAAATCTTCCTGAGATATTTCCTGATTATTATTTTGGACATGACATAAGTCATATAAGTCATGAAATTTTTTTGAAATTATTAGATTGACTATAGTTGATTTGCCATTTTTTTTTTATCATAATGTTTTTTATTTAAGAAGTTGAAAAAGAAATGAGGCATTCCGAAAAACTGATTGATATTTCTTTTATCACACAATAATTCATGATTTTTTTTTTCGTTATTTTCATAGAGGACTCTTATTTAAAATGATGGATATAAAGTAGAATAATAATTCTTTTATTATTAGTTTAAAAGTTTATTATATAGTTTTATGATTGGGAATTGTGATATAAATAAGTTATTTCATGGAGTCACTGTGGAATATCATGATTGTTCATGGCTGCAACATGAAAATCAATGATATTTATTTACAGTTTCTATGAAATAAATATTACTTACATATTGCTATATTGCTATATCATAGACTAAGATATGCAGGAGTTATTATTTATTAAAATTGTTGGCTCCATTTATCATAATGTAAATCTCCAGTTATAACATTAAAGTACAATTATGAATTATAATCATCCTGTAGTAAACTATATGATTGGTGAAATATTAAAGAATACATGTATTGCTATGAAATAAACTATATACTGTATTTCTAATTGGCCGCTTAAAATGATGATTTTTGAAACTAATGATACCATTTAGAAAAGCTTTATCAATTTTCCTTGTCTGTGTCTATAACATTCTAAAACAAGGAAATTTATAATAGGATTATTATGCCAAAGTCATTTGTATTATTAATGATTGGGGAGCCATAGTTATGATTAGTATATATACTTGCATCTACAAGGAAATTTTCGCCTGTTTGTTATTACAGTACAACTGAACATGTCAATGAAAGGTCTGCAATATTCATTAATTTCTTTCTGTAAAATATAATCTTTATTTATTTCATCATTGATATCATCTATAATATTTTGCATTTACTGTATGTTGCACTCTTGAATCCTAAATTATTATATCTAGTGACAAGTTTGAGGACTTCCTATGGTTGTATACCTGTACTAGTTTATATTATGCAATAGTTGTCATAAATTTCTTGTTCAGCAACTTCAGCAACATTAAGCATCAATAGTTTTGAATGAATTTTCAATAGAGTTATCCCATTTTCATAAAGGAATACAACAACTTAATAATGTGTTTCTAGCCCTTTGATATATTAGCTGGATGAAGTTAGATATGTTATTTATGATTTATCAGTGAACTCATGTTTTTATTCAAGGTTATCTTTTTAGTTTAAAGACTTTATGTAAGTATTTAGCTATGGATTGGTTTTATGAAATTCAGATGTATTCTGTAATATCTTTAGTCCTAGCTCCTGATATAAAAAGTTATATATCTCTACAATTTTTTTTTTGTTAAAGATTATAGTGTATTTCAAAATTTTCTTTCAAAGAATCACACAATGATCAATCAATAGTTAACAGTATTATTGCAAACTGCTAAAACTTAGGAAAGGTATAGGTTTGTTATAAGGAAATCCTAGAAGAAAAATTCAATCAGTAAAATATTTAATTCATCACTATATACCATTGGAGAAAGCATTATTGTATTATTTAGTATGCCAATCAGCAACATCATGTTTATGTCGACCAATTATTATGATGATGCAAATTCTTACCTTAATGTTTATATTACTTATAAAAAAACTTACATCAAACTTTTATCATGCATAAATATAGTGAGTTTATTATACAAATTTGAAGGTTAATAAGTTTTTGAAAAAGTCAATACTAAAAAAGATCTAAAAGATCTTTATACATTCATATATAAAACAATCAATCAACTTTATTGTCAATTAAAATTTCCTTAAATAAAAAAATTTATTTTATCACTTTATTTATACAATAAAAAATATGTAAATTTTAATGTCCTCGCGAATTAAACATTGTAATTTTTGACGATTTAAATTTTAAGAAATAAAAAAAATAATTATAAGTAATAAGATATAAAAAGAACTTAATCGAACATAAACTAATATTATTTGATAACTTGAAATATTTCATATTCTTCTACTAGAAAATCACCAGTAGTTTTTCTGATTTGGTTTTCATAACAACCATTATGACAATAACCAGAGTCTACAGTGTTTACAAATAAACCAAGATCACGACAACCAAATACTGGTCCGGAACTACTGTAATTAAATATAGCATTGTTTTTATCTTTTACACGACTTAAAGTATAACTTTCAATATCATCACTATCTTTAAAAAAGAATATAAAACTATCTTAGTATTACCGTAACTACAATTAGATTTCCATGCAATAGGATTATATCCTCCAAGAATTTCATTACTATCTTTCACTTTAATAATTACTACAGTATGAGATTGATTATCACAGATTTCATGAAATTTCTCAGTTGTAAATCCATCACGAGATCCATGAAGTAATAATTTGAATGTAGTATTATCTTTATAAATAAATTTTGTAAATATTGAAGTAAAAGTATTTGAGTAATTCACATTAATCCATTTCAAAATTAATTCAGCGTGTTGAGATTTGATAATCTTAGAGTCAATACTTATTGAATCAATATTGGATCTATTAATTGATTGATTATTAGGTTTTAAGTAATGTTTTAATAACTCATTATACAATTCCTTTGATAAAATTTTCTATAAGGCAATACTTTGTCAGAAAATTCTTCAGAAGTTAAATTATAGAAATCAATAAATGTAATAAATTGTTGTAAACTATTTTTTAGAGTATTAAAAACTTCTCTTGAAAAATTTGTAGGATCTGAGGGAAGTTCTGGATTTTGAGCATGTCCCCATTTAACCACATGTTCCCATACTTGTACTTCACTCATTTTTAAATTATCGGTTTGAATAAGTTCGATTAAAAGTTCTTCTGGAGTCGAAGAGAGATCTAATGATTTGAATATTTTATCTGGCTCGTCAGATATTAATTTATTACAATATTTTCTGAGTTCTGAAAAAGAATTATTTTCAAAAATTATTCGATATACATCATTAAAATTTAGCTTCATCCATTCTGCTTTGTTTTCTATTAAATAATATTGTAGAAGAATAATTAATTCTTTAAGACCAAGTTCTTTAGCTGCGACCAATATTTTAATGATATCTGAGATATTATATTCATCTAAGGAAATAACTCCACTGTAAATATACCTAAAAAATAAAAACGTTTAGTTTAAACTAATACATATAGGGTGCATTTACAAATTCATTTAGATCGGATTGAGCCGACGCCTCAATCCAACCCATATTTACAAATTACAAAATCGATTTGGATCGAATTGAGTTGATCAACCTGACTCATTTAG
>QZLH01001509.1:8383-29062 GCA_003833135.1 Oehlia diaphana
AAAGACGATTAACTAACAAACATGAGTGTAGAGTGAATTTATCCATCTCTAAATATTCAAAAATCTCATTTAAACAATCATCTGGAAGTTGATATGCCATTTTATTGTTTTATTATTTCAAAAAAAAAAAAGTTTGTGATAAACATCCCGACTCCGAAGTTTTTCGGATAAAAACTATATTTAAATGTTTCATTATTGTGTAACTGTGTAACATAATTTTGTTGATCAGTATAAATTTAAAAGATCATGTGTTGCAAATCAACTAAAATTAGTTAATATGAGCTCGCGGAATTTCAAGATTGATGTTACACGACGCATATGATTAGTAAATACATTCCGGATATCAGCTATATCGGTCACGGGACCGAATTATTGGGCCACGTAGTGACGATTTTCACCAATCAATGAGACCCCACATTCTGACGTTTTTGATCATGCATTAATTAATAACATCATAAATAAGCTTTCTATAAAATTCATTTTTAATCCATTTTATAAGCTTTATTTAAACTTTTCTTAAAAAATATTTATTTACGCCATTTTTTACTCCACTTTATTATATCAATCGTGTGTTATTTCTATAACTAATAAAAATATCGGTCTATGAAAATCTGCATGATCCTATTGGGCTGAACGATAATAATAATGATTGAACATACAATAAATAAAATAAAGTAGGAAATAGCGTTTCCGTATTTTTTTTTATTGATAGAATAATATTTATGACGAAATGAAGATGTTTTGTTCCAATATGTATAAATTTATATGAATTAAAAATAAATTTAAATAAACTTAATAACATGTCATGTAAACTTATTGAAGCAGAACTTCATGACTCGTAAAAATCGTTCAAATGATCAAACAGAAAGGGACTACATTTGTTGTGAATAATATGATAGCAATAACTACTAATGAATAAAATAAAATAAAGTAATTAGGCAAATTGATTAATATAATATGAGAGATGATGCAGGGGAAAAACAATAAAGCAAAAAAACTATGTAACTCAATGAAGTTTTAAATTACGGCAACTTCCACCACCTAAACGCCAGTTTGATCCAAAGATTATTGGTCTACAGATTCCCATAATTCCACGGGAATTTTATCTGGGAAGCCAGTTCGGATAATCAACATTCAAGGAATTATTAGTGAAATAACGTCATCTTTGCTTACAAATAATTATTTATATCTAAAAAAAAAATCCCGCAACATAATATACGATCTTTCTCAACTCTTAAACAAAGCGCAACACCCTAAATACATGTGAAAAGTTTGAATATTCCAATTCCCAAACATATTGAGATTGGTAAATTAATTGGTCGTGAAGGACGCAACCTAAAACCCATCGCCGAAAGAATTGGTGCAAACATTTACATAGATAAAAAAACAAACCCAGAACAGATTATAATTAACGTGAACAAGAAAAAAAGAAGGTCTATTTGAAAATAAGATTGGGAAAGCAAGAAATCAACCAAACGATTTTATGAAAAACATTTCTGTACAAAATAATTCTTTTGAACGAAAAAAATAATAGAATAAAAAAGGTTAAAGATGATGGGTTCAAAAAATTAGGACACAAAAAAAACTTATTGTCGTGTTTAAGACAGTAGTTTACACCAAAAAATCCAAAAAATCTGTAAGTAAAAACTATGAAGAGCCAGAGACTGACGAAGTTAATGAAGATTTTAAAAAAAAAATCAGAAATAAAGGTAGTAAAAATAAATCTTGAGAAATTTCAGGTTGTTCAGAATAATTGACGGCGGAAGAGAATACTAAAGTCTTTTAATTAATAATGTAAGATATATATCATACTTATCATATTTTCATTTAATATTGTTTACAAAGTCAATTTAATGGTTTATTTCATGTTACATAATATTTAAATGTCTTTATTAGAAATATATGTATCGTACATGTGATCTTTATACTTCCAACTATTATTTGTCAAATAATAGAATAAATGTTCTTCGACCTTTTAATTATTTTTATATTAATAATTGGAAAATTGAATTTACATATTGAGTGTATTACAATTATTAATAAAAGAAATTATTAATTTAATTAGTAAAATGTCCCCATATTTTTTACTTTATTGGTCCATAACAATACATAATTACTTTCCGGGCATGCCAACGATTAACATACCGGTAAATGTTATTAAATACGAATTATAATTAAAAATAAATGCAGAATTTATTGCTACTTCATCATTATTACTCTTTCTCGTGCTACAAATCCTCAAGCGTAGACTTTTAGATTTAAAAATATTACGAAGAATATTCAGGTAATTATTATTTTAATTTATATTATGAATTTTAATCTTGAAGTATTTTTGAGCGTAAAGTTTATGAAATCATTAGTAACATATTTTGAAAAAAATATTTAATCATTTTAAGTCATAAGTTAAAAAGGTTTAAATACTGCATTGCTTTGGATGCACTAAAGAAAATGGATTAATAAAAGAGTTCATGTTATTAATAATAATGATGTTAATATAAACGGAGATATTATCGCCGTTTTCAGAAATATGTGTAGCTCCAAATTACTCCACTAAAAAAACGGATTTTCAAAATTTTGCGAAACTTAGCGATTTTTCTGAATAATTATATAGAAAAAAGGACAATTATTAAAGAAATTGAAGCGAAACTTAAAAAACTTTAAATACATACATGAGTTTCCTTATAAGCAAAGATTTAATGTTTACGTAAAAACAATAATTTTTTACAAGGAAACTCACTTAAATATCTCGAATTTTTTGAGTTTCGCTTTAATTTCCTCAATAACTACCTTTTTTCCACGTAAATATTCAAAAAAATCGCCAAGTTTCGCAAAATTTTGAAAATTGGTTTTTATTACACATATTTCTGAAAACGGCGATAATTTCAGTTATTTTTTATCAACAATCGAATTTTTCTTTCATAAACATAAATGACTATGATAAATTTGATATATATTTCAAATAAACTCAGTTCAGTTATAATATAATATGAAGTTTATTATGAACCATAAAATGTGAACTTTAAGATTTGGATATTATATTAAATAAATCAATTAATATTGAATTTCAAATTCTTTAATCATGAAATTATATTAAAAAAAAATACAATATTAAAGTATTTTGAATTTACTTATAAAAAAAAGTAAATTCAATAAATATTTAATGTATAATGAAATCAATATTTTTATCATCAAGTTAGCAACACATCTTTATTGAGATATAATTACAAGAACGTAAATACACAAATTGCCAAAATACATAGAGGTACTATAACCCTATATCCAACCAGTCTAAACTAATATAAATAAAAAAACGGCACCGGATCCTAAAATATTAAACTAAAAAATAAACCTAGTAAAAGATAATATAATATTTAAAATTAACCTGAAAGAATTCCTCCCCAATTGCCTATAAAGCAACGATGTTTAAGATACCGGTAGAGCTAACGTTATACCGACAATAAATGACATCATCTTATGATAGCCGGTTGGTACTAAACTTTGCGTAATCCACGCAACTAACGTAGATCGTGAAGCCATCTCCGATCAATTTGATTGGTACCGACAGGTAAAAAACCTTTCCTGTTTGGTGTCCCAAGCATATGTCAAAATTTTGTTGCGCCACGGAACGAAAATTTTCCCAGGAAGCTAAGTCCAAAGTCGTTTCAAGTCCAAGCTCGCGAAATATCAGAGCGAAAAATAGGTTTCAGACTCCGCCTAAAACTCTTCGTTCACCGCCTACTTTTTATGGTATAATGAGTCCTTATAAAACTTGCTAGGCTCGTCTAGCTGAAAGGAAAAAAAAAACATGAAAAAAGGCCGATGGTCCCTTCTTCATATCAACGATTCGCAAAAAAGGTCTCAAACCAAGGTTAAACGATAGAATAAATAGTTGGTAATATTTGCCTGGTGCTAAAACAAAACTTTTCTTATACACTTTTGCACTCTTCCGCCATTTTTTGCATTGGACATGATGATCGGTGGAGAGAGTTCCCCAAGGACATATTAATTATTGGGATCTTTATTGAATGAAACTTTTTTTTAAGATGAAATTCGCCTAATAAATATATTTGCTTGTAAGTAACGGAAATTGGCTAAGTAAGTAACGTAAAGTCACATGATCTATTACGTTACTTCTCTTATATAAGGCACGGAACGTAAATTTTTTTGGTAAATACTTTACATGATTCCTTATATTTGCCACATGATCGCGTCATGTTTATTTGTTTATCGAATCTCGTTTCAGTATAGGTTCATTTCCTCGGTTCTTTTGGTCTCAAGGTATTTTTCTTTTCTTTTGTTTTTATTTCTTACATTCTGCTTACACTTTATTTTTACTAACTCTATTTCATTATTTTTAGGTCCTTTAGTCCTTCCGGTTCTGCAATTAAGGTTCAGTTTTTTTCACTTTACGTTTATTTTGTTTGTTTCATATTTCGTTTTTCACTAATTTATTTCATTTTTTTTTAGTTCTTTCAGTTCTACAATTAATAAAGAAAGGTATGTTGTTTTATTTTTTTATTTATTTGTTTTATTTTTGTTCTTATATTTCGTTTTTTACTAACCATTTTTTTTTTACTTTATAGTTTATTTTTTACTTGGTTTCCTATCATTATCCAACCTCCTATCATGATCATTTTTTTATTTTTTGTCTCATCATTTTTCACCTCATATTACTTCTCATTATTCGTCTCCCATTATTTCTATTACATCTTTCATTTTTCATTATTTCTTTTCCCTCTTGTATACTTCCCATCATTTCTTTTGTCTCTTATCACTTCTTTTCATCTTCCATCACTCCTCTTCGTCTCCCATCACTTCTTTCGTCTCCCATCATCTCCCATCACTCATTTTCATCTCCCATCATGTCCTAGTATTTCTCTTTTACTCCTTTCCCATCTTCTATTACTTTCCATTACTCCATTGTTATTTTATTTTTTTATTAGCATCTTTTCTCCTTGATTATTTTAATTATCTTTTTTATTTATTGTTATTGTTTTTTTTATTTGTATCACTTCATAAAAATAAATACAGTGATTTTTTTCTTTAAATCGAAAAATATGTGACTTAAATTTTAAATATTTGCAAATAAAATTTCATTAAATAAGATTATTTTGAATTAAATATGTTTGGCAAAAAAATTTTTTAAAAAATATCTTTGCAATAAAATTTTAAGTTCAACCAATCAAAACTTAGCTAAGTTAAAAAAATCAGCCATCAGCCGATATATTGTGCATCATGTGAAATTTGAAAAAAAACCCAGGCGATGATCCGTTTAGTAGAGTTCTGTTTGTAGCAATTCAATTTAATAAAGTTTAAATATCGGTAATTTAGACAATGTATAACGTAAAATTTTTTGCGTTCTTTACAATAAAGCCAATATGTTATTTACACTACAAATTTTTTATATTGTTTAGTATAAAAAAATACATTTGTGGCCATTATAGCCGGCCTAAATAAATAAACAATTAATTAATTAAACTATACAACGTAAAAAAAACTTTAGCAACGTAAAGTCACGTGACACATTAAGGTACTATAATTAACTTTACGTTCCGTGCCTTATATATAGGGAGTAACGGAAATTGATCTAAATTAGTAACTTTACGTTACTTACTTGACCAATTTCCGTTACTTACTTGCTACCTACCGCTTGTTCAATTACCAAATTTTATAAAAGATTTGCTTTTACCATATTATTGAATTTTATGGTTTATAAAAAAAAATAAAAAAAATATCTAATGATTACTCAAGAATAGACCAATCAGATTCCAATCGGTGGCGACCGGACCTATGATGGGCTGATCAGCATTTGATCAATGAAATGTTGGGAGTACAAATGACGTATTGTGTTACATACATTTTTTAATTGTTATTTTACTTAATTCTGTCGGTATAGAAATTAATATTTTCTTACTTCTTTTGTTATAAAAAATATGGAAGGAAGTTCAAGTCAGGTAAATTATTATCTTAAACAATATTAAAATTTATTTTTTTTTGCAAAACGTTAAAACTTATTTTATACAATATAGAGTGGAAATTCTTCTACCAATACTGCTCATGATAACTTAAATAATAACTTTCTATCGTATAAAACGATTTTGCTTGAAAATATGTCCAACAATCGTATCCTTCTCAAATTAGAGGAGGATGGATTCATTATGCTAGATGAAAAAGTAGAAGAACTTTTAAAAAATTTGACTAAACTAAATTATTTGTACGCACTCAAATTGCTTTTTGAAAATTTCCAAAATGAGTTTTCATATCAAGTTTTAGCCAATTCATTAGAAGCTTTAATTGTTACTCCTTTTAATCATTATTCAAAAGAAAGTGTTGCTAGATTAGAATTACATTTAAGAACTTTGGTTACTGCTTTAGAAAGGATATGTTTTTCACCAATAGTACTTAGTAAAGAACTTCGGGATAAAGTTTATAATTCTTTAAAAAGATTTTCAGAAATTCATCGTAAAACAACACAGGTTATCGAAGAAGGACTTGATAAAAATTTTAGATTAAATTTCGATCAATTCAATCAACAAAACAATAATCAAGATGAACGAATTATTAAAAAACGTAATTATAATATTGATTTTTTATTAATCCATTTGCGAGATACTCTTCATAGTTTACGTGATGATGAAACTTGGATTCAAGAAATTATACGAAGAATTAAGGACTTTCTTAAAGCTGTATTGAATATTACACCGGGAGTTTTATCAACAACAGGAGTTATACTTCCAAATGATAATTGTTCAATCTTATTACTGCTTGCTCAAATACGTCAAAGTTTAAGTTTTAAATATCCAGTAGCATCTTATTATACAGATTGGAGAATTATGTTAATAATTCAACATAATATTTTCATTTGGTCTGAAAATGAAAAGATTATAAGTAAAAAGTTTGGAGAATTGATATTAATGGAATATATTTGGAGCTTTTTGGAAAGAGAATGGGATAATGTTGCGAACAAATCTATTTTAGATTCTCAAACAAAATTTGACGAAGTATCAAATAAAGTTACTAAAGCTTTGCAAAATACTGGAAGTTTTCTAAATGATCTTGTTGGAAATGAACCTATTGCATTACCACATACTTTATGGTTTGGAATATTAGATCTTGCACAAAATCTTATCCAAAGATCATCTCGAAGAGCAATATATGGTCTTTGTTATTATTTAGCAATTGAATCACTTAATAAAGCACCAAGTAGTTTGATTCAGTTTAAATGTAGTGAATTATTATTTCATTTATATAATATTGATAATGAAATGTTTTCAATGATTGAAATTGATTTTGACCAATATGCACAAAAATTAAGTGAAAACAATTTGGAGGATTCTTCAGAGAAATTTCGAAATTTATTAAATTTTACTAAAGAGAAATACCTTGAAGATTTAAAAATTCAAAGTAATAATAATGGAAAAGGAAAAGGATTAAATCAAAATTCACATTTAAAGAAAGAACGATCACTAAATTCTAACATTTTAAATGTTATAGCAGATGAAATTACATGTCAAATTAGTAATGAACCAACAGATCAATTATGTATTTTAAAATGTCAACACTTATTATCATTAAATAATCTAAGAAAGTTGAAACAAAAAATATGTCCTAGTTGTCGTGAAAAAATTGAAGATAATGATATTAGATATTTACCACAAAATTCAATTTACAAAAATTTATATACTAAATTTTTTGAATCTGGACATATTATACCTTCAATTGAAACAGGAAATTCTGATCAATTATATGATAGTGATGATTCAGATAATTCAGTAGTTGATCATACATTAATTAAAAAAAATAAATTTATGAATTCAATTATTAAATTAAATTCAAAGATATCATCATCAATACTTCCAAAAATTTCAAAAAAACAACATCCATTATATCAAAATATTATAAAAGAAATAAATGAAAAAAATTATAGAAAAGCTGAATCTTTATGTAAAGAGCTTTTAAAAATTTCCTCTAAAAGTTATTCTTTAAGATGTATTTTAGCTTATATTTATAGATGTCTTAATAATTATGAACAAGCACATTTATACTTAAAAGAAGCTATTAATTTAAACCCCAAAAAACCAATTGCTTATTATATTTGTGGAGAAATATATTTTAGACAAAGTAAATATAATGAAGCAATGGATAGTTTATATGAATCATTAGATCATAAAGTAAAACTGAATAATTTATATATATTATTTGGAAATATTCACTTATTGCGTAATTATTATGGTGATGATCATGCAACTACAGAAAATTATAAAATTGCATTAAAAAACGATCCAAATAATTATTTATGCCTTAAAAATTGTGCATACAGTTATAATAAGACGGGAGATGATATAAATGCTTTAAAAATGTTAGATAAATTATTGAGTTTTGATGAGAAGGATTCACTAATTTTATGTTATTATGGAGAAATTTTATGTAATATGACACAATATAATAAGGCTATACTATATTTTAAAAATGCAAATATTACAGATCCAGAAAATATTCATAATTTGAATAGGAGAGCTATTACATATTATATTCTTCAAGAATATAATAAAGTTTTATTGGACCTTGATAAAATTATACAATTAGATCCATTCAATAGTTCAGCATATTATTTTAAAAGTCTAACATATTATACAAAGAATGATATTAATAATACTAAAATATCATTTAATAAGTATACAGAAATATTAGAATTATTGAGTATTGATAATGATTTGGTAAAGATTCAATTATTTCATCTAGAATACTTATTAAATATAAATAGTCATCCTGATTTAAATGATATATTAACGAAAATCAATCAAATCCCTAATATTAACGAGAAGGAATTATTACTTTTAATTAGATGTAAAATACATATTGAATTAAACAATTATTATAAAGCCAAAGTAGATTTGGATACGTTATTTAAATTAAATAATCAATACAAATATTGTTATAAAACTTTTTCATATCTTCACTTATTACAAAAACATTCAAAGATTTGGCCATATTTATATAAAGTTTGTGATGACTTAACTGACCTTGGAATTGTTAGTGAATTCAATAAATACATGTATAAAGGTAAGAAAATATTAAATTATATATTCAAAGTTATTAATTATTAACATATTTAAATTAAATTTATTTATTATAGAAAGAAATCTTTATTTTATTTCAAATCTTACAAATTTGAATAGTGAACTTAGTCAATTTCAAGAAAGTGATATAAGCAGGTAAAGTCTATTCGAATAATACTTTAATTGTCAAATTGTCTTAATTATAAATTAACCACGATCTTAAAATAAAAGTTTATCAGGGCTGGTATTGTGTTCAAAAAATGAAAAACTTCGTTTGGATTTGCCTTTATTAAAAAATTATGGTTGGATTTATCTTATTTGCAAAATAAATGTTAAAAAAATATTATCTAACGATTGCTCTATAAAATTTATACTTAATAATGTAAGTGAATTACTTAAAACCTTATTTTATTTAATTTAAATTAATATTAACTTAAATTACTTAAATTATAGGATCATCAAGAAGATTATATGTTAAAACATGAAGTTGTGTCAAAACTTGAGGAGTTAGGTTGGATAGAATATCAGACTCCAGTATATAGCCCATATAATTCTCAACTTTCAATTGAAGTAAATTCTATTGAAATGGTATATTTCTATTTTATTTATTCGGATTAATTTCATTTCAGAACAAATATAACATTATTCTTTAATTTTTATAGAAAATAGATTATATTCGATTTGGAAGCAATGCAAACACAATAACTTATATTCCCGACATGAGTTTAATGAGTTATTTGTTACCAGATTATCACCAACTTTTCTCATATGTTCCAGAAATATTCAAAGACAAGTATTTTCCAAGAAAAGAAATGGAAAATTTACTTGATCTAAAGGATATCCTTGACAACGTATAATTATTTTGCTTTTCCTATTAATATCATTTTTGTCTTATTAACAAATTCATTTTATCTATAAAAAGAAAATCTTTTGTTTCAGGTAGTTTATTGATAAATAAAATTAATAAAATTGATATCTAATCCTGGATATTAGTACATTTTTAACTGAGTATAAAAAATTTATTAATTAATTTAGCCGTCGATGTTTTATTATTAATGACAAACATTACCGAAACAAATGTATTGTAATTTATTTTATTTTATACAATGAATTTTATTTAGCAAATTATAAAATATACAATTTAATCCAGAAATTTTAATTTCAGGATTTAAATTCCATTATCTCCTGGCTAATTGGAATAGCAAAATTTTACTTAGAATTGGAACATGATCGCCCTTCGGCCGATCATTTATCCAATCCTAGTAAAATTTTACTATTCCTAATTAGCCAGAAGATAAGTAATACTTAAATTTTCCAATTTCAATAATATCAATAATTTCATTATTATTTGGTCTATTTAAAGGCGAAATATCCCTTTAATAATTTCTTTTATTAAACTTTCTTCATGAGAAAAATGAACAAAGGATTGCTGCTGGGTACTGACCTAAAGTTAATTCTCATATTGTCTGAATCTTTTGTTATATTTTTTCTTTTTCATCTTCGTTACCGATATTCTAGCGCTAGTATGTTTACCATGCAATAAAGAATCAGGAAATTCATTACATATTCAAAGGCCTGTATTAATACGTATCATCTTTTGTGTAATGGAATATTTGAATCTCATATTCTTCTCCTTCAAAAGATTTGGAAGATTTAATAAGACGCTTCAGTTACAATAATCGCGACATATGTACCCATTATCAGTTATAACCTATTATAGCTAATAATATGGAAGTGGTCTAACAAATTAATTTCTAATCAAGCTGAAATTATTAGAAGGGATGAATATGAGAGAGAAAAGGATGTCAATGAGAGAAAAGATATAATATTTTTTTCATACCTGACGTACAAATCAGCTTCATTAATTATTTTAACTGTCAATTTTTAAAAAATATGCATTGAGATCCTATTATGCTTTGTAAATTAAATTAATTTATTAAAATATAAATTAACTAACTTAATTATGATTAGTTCAGAGTGTATCGAAGGACTATTTATTTCTATTGTCAGATAGTCCCGCCAAGAAATGACCACAAAAGTCAACCAGACCATCGCAGAGGTAAAATTACTATGCTAAAAATTAAACTTTATTAGCCCTGTTCATTTCCGGTCGGTCGCATTTTTCGGTCAGATTTAAGTTAATTTTGATTGGGTTATCAGTTTGTACAACGCAACCATTTTCTGTTATTTTTGGGTTTTTTTGTCGAACGCCAAGAAATAACCAACCAAAATTAGATATTTACTGTTTACGCGGCATTTAAGAAAAAAATATATCAATATAGGGAGTTTGAACTAAATTTCAATCTAAAGCAGTTCAATTTGCGATCGAAAATAAAAAAATTTTATTAGATAATTTTTGTACAACAAAATCCAACCGAAAAATGCAACCAACCGGAAATGAATAAAGCTATTATTTACCCTTTTTTCGTATGAAATTATTTATTATTTTTGTTTTTATATTGTTCTCTTTCAATTTTGGAGGAAATGGTTTAGACAGATTTATTGAAGCAGAAAAATAATTTATTGGATACTTTAACTTCACTATTTTTTTTTATTTAATAAGGTTAAAATAATAAATTTAACATCAATTTATTTTTTTTTTTTTATTTGAATTGGTTCTATTTTCGGATATGATAATTCGAACAAAGTTAGTAAAATCGAGAAAAATTTTCTAATTTTTACAATATTTCATTAAATAGTCAATCTTAATAAAGTTAAAATTTTGAATTCCAAATTATAATAAGATTTGTAACTTTTTTATCTAATAAATTATATTTATATTTTTTTAACATGTTTAATAGTACGTTTGTGAAAATTTTTGAAAGACGTATTTATGCGACTTTATGCGACTACAAAAATTATGTGTCGTACCAAATGATTTGAATCCCAAAATTGGCTAAAACCAAAAAAAAAATTAATTAAATATCACTCTTTTAACGCTAACCTCATAAGTACACGTGTAACGTTCATCGTACGGTGACCTATCGGAATAGTTTTCGTTGTTTATTCATCAAATACATTGATATTTCTGAGTAAATCCTGTAAAGGAGCTAATCCCATGAAATTATTCAACTTATTTATATATATATAGAATCTTTTAATAATTAGAAAACCGAATTGTATTATTATATTTTATGTTATCGAAAAATTTAAACTCCGATTATGTAGGTTTCACAATTCTAATATATACAGAAATGACTTACTCAAAAAAAGTGTAATTCTTAAGAATCTTAAATTGGAGGCTGTAATAATGTGTATATGCAAATATTTATCTTATTGATTCCCGATTATGTAAAAGAAAATGACGATATTGATAGAAATAAAAAGAAATTCTTTTTTATTAGAATGTTGTGTAACATTGATTTTAAACCCAAAACATGTATTCATAATAATCAAAATCGAGAACAAAATTTTTATAAAGTATCGATGTAGCAAATTTTACGAATTTATAATAAATGAACTTTTGTCAGCAAAAGGAACAATATCATCATATCGGTCAGTCAGTTGGGGAAATTAAACCTACTATTAATAAAGATACACACACATCAAGAAGTTTCCAAGGTATAGTAATAAAAATCTTTATCCTAAGGTGTGTTTAAAAGTTCTGCCTTTTCTTGTAAAAAAACTTCGTCCTATCCAAATTACATTTGTAGCTGTTTTAAATAATCATATTTACCTTCTTTACTAAAATTATATTACTTAGTTTCCTCTAATCTCTCACGCCTATCTATCTTCTTAAAAGAAGTTCCAGAAACTCAAATGCCTCCTACCTCTTTCTCAGCTTCCCAGAGAAAACATGAGTTGGTTTCCGGTCTCTTTAAAGAGATCTTAGAAATATTTCGGGAATGGGATTTGTGTCAAGAATCACCTAGCCTTTTCCTGGTGTACGCCCATAACAATCCATCTGTTGGTCAAGCTGATGCTGAGGTTCCCCAGAATTTGATTCAATGGTTGTCCAGTTTACGTTTCCACCTGTATTCTGACCGCACGGCAAACGGGAATAATGCTTTGGAATTTCAAAACACTTTGGTGAATACGGCTAAGGCTGATGACATACTGTCCAGTCAGCTTTGTTTATTACCAAATCACCCAGGATCTGTAGACAAAGTCATTTTATGTGGTTCAGAAGTGTTAGGACGCTATATAGAAACTTCATATTACCAGAGATATTACCAGTCGCTCCAAAGTGCTTATCAAGTAGCTTCAAAACGATTTGATGGATTCGACAGTATCAAGATAGTGATACGTGAAGTAGTCAACCACAATCTGAAGGAAAGAGAGTTTCACCATGTGTTAACGGAACTAGCCTTTTTGCAAATTCGGTATAAGTACAAGCAAGTAAATCACGGTATCATCCCAGTTTTACTCAATGGAACGCCTCAGCAATGCTTTCCAGCATTTATTGTAAATTCAACCACAATTCGCATCATAGAGCCTTCTTGGCGTGTCCCAGGGATTTGGAATGGTAAAGAAACCTACCAAGATCAAGGTTTGCATATAGGATTTTTCAAACTGTTAAAACGGCTTCTAGTGAACCAGGAAAGGCGCATTCAAGTCATTGAAGAGGAAGTTTACATTCAAGCATTGCGAAAGAATTACTCTGAGGTGTTAGAACCGCAGGCATTTTCAGTTTATATGAAAGGTACCTATCTAAAAGCCTTAGACAAATTGGTGGAAGATAATGTATCCACCCTACGACAATTTGGACTTGGAACTTCTTCAAAATCTATTCTTCAACGCGAGCAAAATGGCATGTTACAAACTGCACAAATCCTTGACACTATGCTGGCTCAAACTCAAATTGAGTCTTTAATTGAAGTTAAAGTCAATGCTCTTAAAAGAGAACTTAAATCTGATCTTCAATCTGAAATTCATTTACTTAAATCTTTTATAGATTCTAAGCTTGAAGCTATGCAGAAAGTACAATCTTCTCTGGAAATTAAACTGGATTCTAAATTAGAATTAATTTTGGCTTCATTAAATAAAAATTTTTAAAATTAATAAGAAAAAAAAATTTTTTGTTAAGGTTTTAATCTAATTGTAAAAGTGTGATGCTTCTGCGCCAAATTTATTACAAATTTTATCAATAAATTTGATCGGATATATATATATCAGGACAGTCACCCAAGAGGCAATTGGCCGCAGCGGTTAAAGTAGGGCTTTTTATTTTACCTTTTATTAATATTTTTATTTTCAGTTCTTTAATCATAATTATAAATAAAGATTACAATGAAAAATGAATAAAAAAAAATTGAGAAGTAAATAAAAAAAATGAATAATAATAATAATAATAATTCAACTTTAAAAAACTGAAAAATAAAAAAACATTTTTTTTTCAGTTTGAGAAAAAAAAAATTTATTAAATAATCGGACTATAACTGATAAGAACAGAAAAAAAGTATTAATTTAGTTTAACACTAACATATCTAATTTATCTAAATATTGATCGTTGTTAATTCTGTTGCAACAAAACAAGTTACAACTAGTTAATATTGGATGAAATTATTTTTATTTGATTTCATTCAATCCGTGCTGATTAATAGCGTAATATGGTATTTTATTTTTATCATCAGATTATAATATAGAATTTTTGTGTCAAATTTTGAATGTTGCACATGCACAAGGGCCTACTATATGTTGTTGAATAAATTTTATCCGAACTCCGTAATTTTAAATTTTTTTACGTTATTTTTGAATATACTTAGTATATACAATTCAAATTAATTTAGTAAGGAATTATCATAAATAAATTCTAAAGAAAATAAAAGAAATTTATGGAAGGGAGTTGATGCTGATGAACATCAAGTAAAACAATTTATTTTATCATTAATAATTAGCATTATTTGAATTTTTATTTAATTAATAATCTTTTTTTTTTAATCATATATTTTGAAAGGAACATGTTACAATTTATAATGAATCAGCAGAAGAGATGATAAAAATAGTTTATATGAAAGATTTAGAAAAAAGGAAATATGCATATGGAATATGCGAATAATGTAATGAACCTGGCACAGGAGATTATTGGTGTCAACCTTGTAATGTTAAAAGATTTAAGGATAAAGTCTTTTTTTATTAACTTTTTGAATCCACAATCCTTTTATAAATTATTTTCAGATATGTTAATGATATTAATTAATAAAAATTTAATGAATTTTTTCCTAAATTTCCGATTTCTCTCGTTGCTAGTAATAATTGATATTCTTGAAAATTAGCCTAAATTCACATTGATTTTCTTATTTTAATCTTACCTATTATGAAGAATTTAAATAAAAATTTACAATTGCCAAAATTGAATAAATTAATTGCCGATCATGATTATTGTGTTTTTTTCTGTGTATTTTAACTAGTCTTTTTTTGATAATTTTGTTGCCGATCTTGAAATCATTGCAACATAAAATAACGTTTTACCACCTTTTTTTCTTTTCCTTTGGTAATTTTTACATACGAATTAATAACATATTTTTTGTTTAATAAATTATTTATTAAAATGGTTGGAATTAAACTAAGTGATGATGTAATCGAACAAATAAAAGATTTTAAACGTTATCACCTAACTGAAGAACAAGAATTGTTAATTGATAAATTAATAACGGACAAAGAATTAAAAGAATATTATAAAGCAAATGGTTTATGTAAAAAATGTAAACAGCCTAAAACTAATTATGATTATTGTCGGTCATGTAATATTCAACATTTTGAACAAAGTTTCAAAAATTGGACAAGTGGAAATAATGACGTTGATGAATTTATTCAAAAAGCACAATTAAAAGCTAGTAATGGTGATAAAATCATAGAATGGATTGAATATGATAAATTTGGATATGTTACTTATTTAGCAAAGGGGGGATTTGGAACTGTTTTTAAAGCAGTTTGGAAAGATGGTCCTATTCAGAGTTGGAATGATCACAATAATCAATGGAATAGATGTGGTGAAACAAAAGTTGCTTTAAAATGTTTGCATAATTCACAAGATATTACAGCAGAATTTTTAAAAGAAGTAAGATATTTTCTTATATATTATAGTATTATTAGCCTTTATATGTTGAACTAACTATATTTCATTTAAGGTCGAATCACATATTTTAGTACGTGACGGTAGTAATTGGTTAATTCGATGTTTTGGCATCACTAAAGATCCAAAAACAGAAAATTTTATTATGGTTATGCAATTAAAAGAAGGTAGTTTAAGACAACATTTGAATAACAATTTCATTTCACTAAATTGGAAGGAAAAGTTGTTTGATTTACAAGGTATTGCATATGGTCTTAGAGAAATTCATAATAAAGGATTAATTCATCATGATTTTCATTGTGGAAATATTAAGCGGTTCTAATCCTAATCAACTTACTTCTATTACTGATTTGGGATTGTGTAAACCAGCAAATGTCAAATCCTCTCAAAATAGTATATAACTATATATGGAGTATTACCTTATGTAGCTCCAGAAGTTTTAAGAGGAAATGAATATACTCAAAAAAGTGATACTTATGGATTTGGAATTGTTGCATATGAATTTTGTACAGGATTGCCTCCTTATTATGATATACCTCATGATAGTGTTCCAACCCGGATTGTTAAAGGGTAAATCGGGTGCATCCATTAAGAAAATACAAATCTGGGTTGACATCCATTAATGGATTTCCTATCCGGATTCTAATTGGGTTCAATCCAGTTTAACCATTAAGATAAAGGTTTGATAACGGACATTTTAACAGATTCATAATGTTAAAAAAATATTTTAATTTTAAGTTGAAACTTGTATTTTTATAACTAAAACCCATTTATTTATTATTATATTATACCATAATATTCAAAACGTGTATTATATTATTATATTATATTGTATGCTATAACTAAATATTTAAAACATTTCAAGAACGAATACCTATTAGGAAACTAAATTGACCCTGCATTTCGTTTTAAAAACATGATTCTTTTAAACAATTGTGGTTTCATACGAGTTCTCTTATTTGTTAATAAATTTCCAGCGTCAGAGAAGAGACGCTCACTTGCAGTTGAAGTTGCAGAAACTGCTAAATACTTCTGAGCAAGACGGCTCAAAATTGGAAAACTATCTTTTTTTTCACTCCACCATGCAAGTGGATCCGAACTCAAAGGAATTTCAGGAAGCTTATAGTATTCAGCAATTTCATCAAGAGTCACTGTAGTATCTTTAGCAAGCCGTTCCATAAGAGACTTCTTCCTCTTTATAGGTTTCACTTGGGATCATTTTGGTAAATCAGATACACCGATTTCTCTTTGATATTTTTCTTTTTCATTCACAAACAGTTCATTCAAACGTTGCTTAGTGTTAGATTGTTGATTTTTTGATGTGAAATCTAGGCTTTTAAATCGTGGATCAAGTACTGAGGGAATAAGTGGTTCAGTAGTAAGTGTTGGATAATATTTTTTCATATTATTATACAATCTCGATTTTACTTCATCAAGTAGGCCAAATGTGATAACTGGCTCGTTAATATCATCATTTAATGTTAGATTTTGCTCCTCTACTACTTCAAATACATCCTCTTCTCGCTCATCAACAACAGAATTTTCATTATTTGGCGAATTGGGTTTAACTGTTTCAATGACTTCCATTAACATTCGTGTACGTATGCTGTTCGTTATATACTTACTCCCTCCTAGTTCTTCTGTTGCATCTGCAAATGTTGATAGAATTTCTTTTAAGTCAGCAATAAGATCCCATTCGTGATCTGTAATCATTATCTGTTTTAATCTTTTAGCATCCTTTTTTGATTCCAAATCATTACTGATTGAAAGAGTATTAAGTAGAATTTTGATCCATTCTTTCAAATAGATTAAACGTGACCAAGCGAGATAACTGGAATTCCAATGAGTAGCCACATCATTAATTAATTGGAGATATTTAGCTGTACCCCTGGCATCCTAAAAAAAATCAAAGTTATTATAGTTATTAGTTAAAATTGATAATTTTCTTAATAACAATAAGTAATTTTAAATTAATTAGCTTTGAAATTAATAAAAAGTATAAAAATATTTACTATATATTTTTTTTGCTCTCCTTCAGCCAAATTTTCATTATTATCTAATCTATTTGCATTAGGATATTTTTTTTGAATATCTTCCAAATGTTCAGATTATTTTGAACGCATAAAAAAATCAATTAATCTTTTTACTCGTATAATTAGTTTTTTTACTGGAACTAACCCTTTTCCAATTACAAGCTGGAGAGTATACGCGGTGCATCCTTGCCACTCAATTCCATCCATATTTGAGATGGCCTTCTTCATGTTGGCAGCATTGTCAGTCATAATTGTAAAAGTCTTTTCACATAATTTCCATTCATCTAATGTTTCTTCCAAGCTTTCTATTATATGTTGAGAAGTATGAGGATACCAAACATAATTAACAGTTAAGGTAACCTCATAAAGGTTAAATTTAGAATCAATGTATGAGCAAGTTATACCAATGTATTCCTGTCCATTCTTTGTAGTCCACATATCAGTAGTTAATGATACGTTTTTTACTTCTACATTGATTTTTTCAATTAGTGTTGGCAACATAGAATTATAAGCATTATAAATGATTTTTTTAACTCCTTTTTCATCTGGTATTATAAAGGAAGGATCTAATTCACAAATAAGTTTATAAAATGATGGACTTTGAACTACATATAATGGTTGAAAATCTTCAATTATTCAATCAGTCAAGAATTGACAAAGTTCTTTCTGCCAATTTTCACTATGTTTTTGAGCTCGTATGATGGCTGGAAGAGTTGGCTGATTCTATATATTATGTAATAATAATAATAATCAGATAATTATTTTAGTTTACATAGAAATAATTTATATTTATTAAAAACTAAAGAATGCTAATAGCCAACCTTATTCATTTTACTTTCCTTTGTTATTTCATGATTGTTTAACAAGTGGATAATAGCATTTCCATTAGAATCATCATTAACATAGAGAGTTCCACACTTTTTTCCATTAGCATCTAAGACTTTACATCTTTTAAGTGGTTCTCCATTATCACTTTTATGTTCTTCAATATCTACATTTTCAAAATACTCCCACATCCAACTTCTTTTTTTTCAACTAGTTTTTTCTACCCTATTTGATTCAGGAATTGGATAGTCTTGTCTTATTTTATTCATAGTATAAACTAAATAAAGCAAACTAGCAAAGTCATGTAACGTAAAACAAATTATAATAAATCGCGTAAAGTAGTATAAAAATCACGTAAAGTAGTAGTAAATCTATCTATATATTAATTATTTTGTAATCCGTTACATATAAATGAAAAAGGAAATAATATCTGATATTCACTATAGGATTAACCGGATAAAATAGGTTGTTAATTTTTATATCTAGATGGAATTTATTAGTAAAAATTTCAAACCAGATATCTGATAATACCAGATATCCGATACCAATCTGAATTAATGGTTAACAGGTCAGAACACTAATCATCATCACTATGATTTTTTTGTTTACTTGAAATAAAGTCTTTTAGTAATTTTACTAATTCTCTATCACTTCCAGTCTCTAATGCAATATTTATTGCAGTTTTGGCTGTTGAAAAGGCTACTTCAAATTTATTTCTTTGAGGAATAATTTTTTGAATATCTTCATCATGATGAGAACTCCAAATATTTTTTAAACTTTAAAGAGTAAAATCTACTATATATGGCTCTTCTATAGATTCAATAGATTCTTATAATACTGTAATACAGATGTCTTTTCAAGTGCACTATTCAAATTCATTAGAATATCATCATTATACCATCTAATTGGTATAATACTAATATAGAATTTTGCTTTACTTGAATAAAATATTACTCTCCAAAAATGACAGCATATTATACCTTTGGTAATACTTTACAGAAACTTTAAATTTTCAAGTGATATCATTTTAATATCATTTTGATATCATTTTAATATCGATTTAATATCGATTTGATATCAAAATAAAGTATTATCATTTTGATATCATATTGATATTAAATTAATATTGAAATGATATTAAAATGATAATAGAAATGACATCAAAACAACATATTTAAGTTTAATTTAAAGATATCATTTCGATATCATTTTAATTATTATTTTGATATTATTTCAATATTATATCGATATTGAAATGATATCAAAATGATATTGAAATGATACCGTTAACACAGGTCAAAAGATGTCAAATCAGTCATCAATCGGTCATCAATCAGTCATCAATCTGGTATTTGATTTGTGCCTGATTGGTATCCGATTTCTGCCAAATCTGACACCAACTGGGCCGTCCGATTGGTGACAGATTGGTGACAGATTTATGACAGATTAGTAACCGATTGGTAACAGATTTATGACAGATTGGTGACAGATTGGTGACAGATTGGTGACCGATTGGTGACCGATTGATAGTTAATTTTATGGTCAATCGATGGTCAATTTATAGTCAATTAATGGTCAATCAATGGTCAATTTATGGTCAATTTTATGGTCAATTTATAGTTAATTTTATGGTCATTTTATGGTCAATTTATAGGTCAATTTATGGTCAAATAACCAATTGGTAAAATTTTCTTATAGTAATCATATAACCAATAATAAAATTTATTACAGCACATAATAATATTTG
>QZLH01001512.1:1328-14716 GCA_003833135.1 Oehlia diaphana
ACTAATAAAGTGATTATAAAAGGGGTATTTTATATATAAAAAAATCCGGACTAAAAAATGTGTGCCTTAAGGAGGGGAGTTCTTATATGGGAGGTGCCTATAAAGGGGGTTGACTGTATATTAAATGAATCTTGAAAATAATTTGTAGTTACTTATAATATAGATATATTTTAAGACAACTTAAAAAATTGATTTTAAATTTAATCAAAGTAGTTTATTGTGCCATTATTACGAAGCCATTATTTGTTCTCATTATCTCATAATTCTATTACTATAAATTACATGTACAGTATATACAATTAAGAAAAAAAAAATTAATAATAATAATAAAATAAATAAAATTATACATGTACATATACTAGACATTATATAATAGTATCTATAGTATTTTGGACTTTGCCCTTCTAGGACGTTTCACTGTGCGCGCATCATGATCGATGGCCCTACGTTTTGCTCGTGTTCCTCGGCTGGGAGTAAGATCAATGATTTCGGAGTCTGACTCCTTTTCATTCTCAGAATCCTGATTCAAGGTCGTGTTTTTTCTTCTATTACGTTTTGGCCTCGCAGATTCTATGACTTCGGAATTTAGATCTTTATCTGTTTTTGCGGTTTCTTCCGTAATTTTTCTTCTGCCACGTTTTTGCGGTCTTGTGATTTCTAGCTCTTCAGAACTTAGATCGTTATTGGTCTTTGCAATTTCTTCGACAGCTTTCCTTCTGCCACGTTTTTGCGGTCTTGTGATTTCTAGCTCTTTAGAATTTGAATCGCTATCTGCAATTTCTTCCGTGGCTTTTCTTCTACTACGTCTTGGCGATCTTGTTATTTCTAGATCTTGATCTTTGTCAGTCTTAGAAATTTCTTCTGTGTCAGAAACTAAATCCACTAACTCGTTCTTTTCTTCATCATTTTGAGTTATTTTTGCTTTCGTGGTTTTTCTTCTACCACGTTTTGGAGGTGTTGTGACTTCTTGCTCTTTATCTTTATCAGTATTTGCAGTTTCTTCTGCATCAGAAACTAAATCAACCAACTCGATCTTTTCTTCATCATTTTGGGTTGTTTTCACTTTCGTCCTACCACGTCTTAGCGGTCTTGTGACTTCATCGGTCTTT
Source organism: Oehlia diaphana (assembly GCA_003833135.1). Taxonomy (NCBI): domain Eukaryota; kingdom Fungi; phylum Glomeromycota; class Glomeromycetes; order Glomerales; family Glomeraceae; genus Oehlia; species Oehlia diaphana. Next base: position 2,438 of record QZLH01001512.1, read on the forward strand.
TCAGTTTCTTCCAAATCAGAAACTAGATTTATCAACTCGCTCTTTTCTTCGTCATCTTGAGTTGTTTTTACTTTCGCATTTTTTCTTCTACCACGTTTTGGTGAACTTGTGGATTCTTGATATTTATCAGCCTTTGCAGTTTCTTCTTTGTCAAACACTAGACCTACCGACTCATCATCACTTTGAGCAATTTTTACTTTCGTGGTTTTTCTTCTACCACGTTTTGGTGAACTTGTGGATTCTAGATCTTGATCTTTATCAGTCTTTGCGGTTTCTTCTGTATCAAAAACTAGATCTACAGACTCATCATCACTTTGAGCAATTTTTACTTTCGTGGTTTTTCTTCTACCACGTTTTGGTGAACTTGTGGATTCTGGATCTTGATCTTTATCAGTCTTTTCGGTTTCCTCTGTATCAAAAACTAGATCTACAGACTCATCATCACTTTGAGCAATTTTTACTTTCGTGGTTTTTCTTCTACCCCGTTTTGGTGAACTTGTGGATTCTAGATCTTGATCTTTATCAGTCTTTGCGGTTTCTTCTGTATCAAAAACTAGATCCATCGTCTCATCATCACTTTGAGCAAATTTTACTTTCGTGGTTTTTCTTCTACCACGTTTTGGTGAACTTGTGGATTCTAGATCTTGATCTTTATCGGTCTTTGTAATTTCTTCTGTATCAAAAACTGGATCCATCGGTTCATCATCACTTTGAGCAATTTTTACTTTCGTGGCTTTTCTTCTACCACGTTTTGGTGAACTTGTGGATTCTAGATTTTGATCTTTATCGGTCTTTTCAGTTTCTTCTGTATCAAAAACTAAATCCATCGGTTCATCATCACTTTGAGCAATTTTTACTTTCGTGGCTTTTCTTCTTCTACCACGTTTTGGTGAACTTGTGGATTCTAGATCTTGATCTTTAACGGTCTTTTCAGTTTCTTCTGCGTCAGAAACTAAATCCACCAATTCGCTCTTTTCATTTTGAGTTGCTGGGTTTACTTCTTCATTAATCACTTCCTTTTTTGTTTGAGATTGTTCAACGAGCGCAAAGTAATCATATATCACATTCTTTTTCCCTTTGCTATCTTGAGTTTGCTTTTTATCACTATTAAGAGCTTTATTCTTTCCTTTACTGCCTCGAGCTGGTTTCTTATTTTTATTGTCATCAACGGGATCTAGATCCATCTCGTTATCATCTTGTACTAATGAATAAGGTTTGACCTCATTTTGATCATCATCTTTAACCTCAACAGATTCAGCATTAAGAACAGATTCGGTATTAAGCAATGACGGATTATCTGATAGTGTTGATGATTGCGGCGGAATTTCGGCAAGTTTAACCTGAACTTGCTTTGTTTTATACTGCTTCTGTTTTAGAATATCCTATAATTTTTAATAGACGTTTATTATTAATAAATTGTTTCTTTTAATATATAATATAAAATGCATAAAATATATACTCACATCCCAAAATGCCAAGAAATCATTTAAATCTTCTATCCACATTCGTTGAGGTGTTTTCTTCCTGAGATCTTCGAGTTCATTTTCTTTCTCTACTTTTTTATTTAAGAGTTTTTGTACCTAACACAGAAAATCAATTAGAATACTCCTACTTATTTTATGAAAATCAGAATTTCAAAAAATACGAAAACTTACCTCTTCCATGCAAAAACTCCATGCCGGAGATTTCATCAAATAATCATATCCATGATCATTATGACTAATATTGAAATCCTCGTCGTCATTATCTTTAATGTCTTTATCATCTGCAAATCTTTCGAAGTTATTTTTCTCGAGTAAATCAATAATTGCATTTCTCAAAAGCCCTTCAAATTCGAGATTATGATCAATCTTCATTTGAAGAAATTTAGCTTTATTTCTGAGCTTTCTGACTTCTATTTCAAGTATCTTTATCATATGAGCCTAAAGTTCATTGAGGCAAATAAATTAATTTTAATTTTTCATAAAAAATACAAACAAGATCAATGCGAACCTTTCTTTTATGGTAGTATTCGAGTCGGTAATCGTAGAATTCCTTGAGAATCTCTTCAGGTGAATTATATTTCCTAATACGTCCTCTACCATCGAAACACACCATATTAGAAGTATTAATGGCTGTGCTAGTCTTGAACTTCTTTTCAAGTCCTTCTTTTAAAGCAGCTATTAAATTTTCTTCAGACAACTTAACAGTGAAATCAACAGCAGTTGTAGTATGGTTCTCCTTATATTCCTATTATTTATTATAACTTATTAACTCTGTTTTAAATTTAATCATATTAAATAAATAAATATAAACGTACTCGAATCCAGCTAGAAGTTCTCTCCGTTCCAGCGATCCATTTTTCAAGTTGCTCTTTGTAACTCTGTGTCCAAACACGGACTGGCAATTCAGTAATCCTAACAGATTCATCATTAACTTTCTGGATTATACCGTTAACTTGATATCTATCATTACTTAGTTGTTCAAACTCTCCCTATATTTATAAATTAATTACTTAGAATTTACATCAATAAAGAATTATCAAATATCTTATTACCTGAAAACCGCGATACCAAGGGTGCATTGGTACAGGCTCTTCGTTGTTAATTAGACGTTTCAGGTTGTCAACGATATCACGGGGGTTGTAATTTGGAATATATGAACTCCAGCCTAATAATTGAAAGATGAATTTAACATTAAGAAATGAATTCGCACCTATATATAATAAACTCACCAGTTCCAATACCCTCTGAGCCATTGACAAGGATCATAGGTAGAATCGGCAGATACCATTCTGGTTCTACAAACTGTCCGTCATCATTGCAATAAGTAAGCAACGCGTCGTCTTGAGGATGAAAAATTTTTCGAGTCAGTGGAGGAATTGTCACGCTAATATAACGGGCACTAGCAGCATCTTTTCCTCCTTGAGCTCTTGTACCAAATTGACCTTCGCCATGGAGAACATTGATGTTATTTGAACCGACAAAATCGTGAGCCATTGCGATGATTGTTCCTTGAAGACTCGCATCACCATGATGATATGCAGCCTCAGCTAGAACTGCACCGGATAATGATGAAACCTTAATTTCATTCTTGAAATTTTTCTTAAAGCATGTGTATAAAACTTTTCTTTGACCAGGTTTTAGCCCATCAAGAACATTAGGAATCGAACGCTCATTGTCAGCTCGGCTGAATAAGATTAACTCTTTGTTTATAAAATCTGTTATCGTGATCTCATTTACATCATGATTCATATAGGTACCCGGCTGAAATAAAATTTTAATTATTAATTTTTTTTTTTTTTTTACAAAATTTAATTTCTATTTTGCATTTATAAAAAGAAATAACTAACACTTACTTCATAGTTTTTTAACCACTCCTTGCGATCATCTGCTTTCTTTTTATTAAAGGCCATATCAATTAATTCTCGTTCACCCTCTGCAATCGCTCTAAAAGGTTTTTTATGACGGTTTAGATTTCTGAAGTATTTTTTTGCTTCAGCAGAACTAGAAGTACCAAGTCCCTAATAATATAAAAACGCAATTAAATACACATTATTTCCTTTGTGAATATATTAAGATATCTACCTTGTAATATTTGATTTTCCAATTTTTAATATCAGGAATCGTTTCCTTCCATCTTTCGAATTCAGGTACGGTAAAAAATGACAATTCCATTTCACCTTTTGTACACTATAATAGAAATTAACATTTACCTTAAGAACGTTTATTAGAATTTTTTAAAATTCATACCTTGACAATAGGAGTGATGAATTCCAACAAGAAACCTTTAATTCTCAGCAAGGATGGAAAGAAATGATCCATAAAATTGATGATCAACCCTTTTATATGACTTCCATCGTGATCTTGATCCGTCATGATCATCAAGTGGCCATAACGCAATTCACTTGTTGATTCATATTCTTTTCCTTGTTTTAAACCAAGAATTTGCTTTATATGTTGGATTTCTGCGTTGTTCATGATCTGTTTATGAGAACCATCTCGCACGTTCAGTAGTTTTCCCCGGAGTGGGAAAACTCCATAATAATCCCGTCCAACCTCAGACAATCCAGCGACAGCCAATGATTTTGCAGAGTCACCCTCAGTAAGAATTAAAGTACAATCCTTAGCATTCCTACCGCCAGCATTGTTTGCATCATCCAATTTTGTGATGCCTGTGATTCTATTTGAAAATACATTTAAGATTTAATAAACAAAAGTTTCATCATTAGAAAATTGAAGAATCATACGAATCATACATACTTCCTACTTTTCTTTCCATCCGTCTTTTTTAGCTCTTTATTGAGTTTAAAATCAACAACTTCGATGATCTGATCAACAATACCACATTTAAGCACTATTGTAAAAAAAAAAAAAATAATACATTAACATACAAAAGTTTAAAGAAGCTTTCTATTAATTATGATAACTTACTCCCTTTAAAGAATGCGTCACTTGGATTACATGAAGAACCGAATGATGTAACCTTTAGTGTAAGATTTTCTTTTGTCTGAGAATCAAATGTTGGATTCTCAATTAAACATTTAACGAAAATCCACATATGATTTTTAACTTGATTCTTTTTAATGTTTGCATCCTTCTTTTTACTCTTAACCGCTGACAGAATTCTATCTGCAAGTTGATCTGCGATGTAGTTAACATGGGTACCGCCTTTTGATGTACATATACTGTTAACGAAACTTATCTATCAATTTCAATGAAAATAAAATAAATATTATAATTAACGACTTGCTAAATCAGTTACTACAAGATTAAAGAATAAATACTTACTTGCAGAAATTGAGATTCTGAGGAAGGAAGAACTCCAATTTCCCATCGATTGTTAACACGTTCATATACTATTTCTGGACGCGGCTCTTCCCGCTCACCTAAATACAATTGCATGTATTCCTTGAAATCTTTTAATTTCAATTTTTCATTATTCAAGTATACTTTAATATTATTGACGCATGCTACCATGTCATAAACACGTTTCTTTAAGAGAGCAGTAATATCATCATCAAATTGAGACATATTGAATTTTTCGAAGTCTGGCTTGAAAGTAATCATAGTATATTCCTCTTTTTTACTATATGAAGTGAGTTTTGGTTCTTCGATTACGGACATATTATTCCTAAATATTTGGCGATATTTCTTGGAAACTGAAGAATCTGTAGTTTCTACAATGAATTCCGTACTGAAGATGTTTGCTAATTTAGCGCCGTAACCATTGCGACCACCAGTAACTTTCTTCTCACTATCATCATAATTTGAGGATGTCAAAAGATGCCCAAAAATAAGCTCAGGAACCCAAATTTTTTCTTCTTTGTGTATTTCAATAGGTATTCCTTTTCCATTATTATAAATAGAAATCGTCCCTTCTTCTTTGTTAATGTTAACTTTAATAGTATTCATTGTAGGATCTCGAACCTTGATATTAAGAAAAAAAAAAGTTATTTTCATGCACTTAAAAAAAAAAATTTGACGACCAATTGTGCCAGATTATACCTTATTATCAGCAGCATTTACCAAGATTTCATCCACTATTTTATATAAGCCTGGTACGTAGGTAATGTCTCTATAAGAAGATAAATATGAAATTAAACATGAAAGGTCACATTAAACGAGATTATGTTATAATGAAAGCAGTAATAGCTTTACCTGTAGACCATTCCTTGCTTTTCGGAGTCGTAAACCCACATTTTCTCTTTTAGAGGTTCAACAGAACCAACATATGTATCGGGTCTTAACAAAACATGTTCAAGCTGAGTTTTCTTTTGATAGACTTCTTCAATAGTTTTCTCTATGGCTTTGCTAGGAGTCGCAACTTCACTCGATTCTTCAACATCGACCGGGTTTGATTTTTTAGGAGTAGACTTTTTAGGAGTAGACTTTTTAGGAGTTGACTTTTTAGGAGTTGAGGCCTTACTAGACGAAGATTTTTTAGGAGTAGATTTTTTAGGAGTTGAAGTTTTACTAGAAGAAGACTCGGCTCTTGGTTTACGAGGCTTTGTAACTTTTTTAGTAGGTTCTGTGTTTTCGTTCTGAACTTGTGAATCAGACATTGCTTAAAAAAATATAATTAAGTCCTTGTTAAGAAGTTTTTTATTTATCATACAACAAACCAATATGGGTTTATGGGTTTCATGAGTTTTTTTATGTCACCAGGACCAATTTTCGTGTATCGCGTCAAAGGTTTTTTTTGATTTCATTTAAAACCATAAATGATTTTTTAATCACATGATTTAGCATAACCGTTTTCAAAGTCGATTCGAAGTCAATCACGAAACACAAATTTTTAGACTACGCAGGTGTAACAAAGATCATACTTTGAATCACATTTGAAAATCACAGATCACATTAAATATCCCAATTGGCAGTAAAGGTATTAAAGGTATTTTTTTTTTAACTTCAATTACTTCAATTATTGAATACTATGTAATATTTATTTTAAATAGTATTCCAGATATTTAAATCTGAAAATTTTCTGGATATTTTAGATATTTTAAAATACTTAATAATTTTTTTAATTTTAAAAATAAATCAAATTACAAAAATTTATATATTTTATAATCATTCCCTGAGAGAATGGTTTTTTTTGTCAGAAAAATTTCGATCTGTACGGTCCAATTATTCATGCAATAAAGTAAACGTTATTATTATATATTGAAACTAACATAAATATTTTTATTTTCTGGTGCACACACACCACCATAAAATCATTACAATATATGGACGCTTTGCAGTAGAAAGGGACGAAACTACTAAAAAAAATAAAAAATAAGTTAATATAAAATCTGAACAAATTATAGTATTTAGAATATTTTTGGCATATAAAAGAAAATTTGAATTTTTTTAGTAGTTTCATCCCTTTCTACTGCAAAGCGCCCATATATGTTCAAAGCCGGAAGAAATGTTGCGTGATTAGCCTGAAAAAAAAATTCCAAAAAATTTGCTTGAGATCTATAAAGCTTGAATTTTTTATTGGTAAAATTACATGATCCAACTCGTATCTGTGATACATAGATTCATTTTCTAAAATGTCTATACTAACATAAAAGAAAAAAAATATATTTCATTCATATTTTAATTGCGTAATTTCTCGTCAGAAGCTTCAACAATTTCCCCGCCAACGCGACTATAAATAATACGACGGCTTGAGTAGTCGGTTAATTATTTTTATAAATCTAGATCGATCATTAAAAAAAGCCACATTAGTCAAATACGGTCAACAAAAAATTACGTAATTCTCCTTTTTTTTTATAAATACCCCTAAGAATCAATCATCATTTTTTCCGCATAATGTTTTTTCTTTTCATGGTTATTAACTTTTTGAAGTATTTGTTGTGACAAACCATCTACCTATTATTAGTCACGATGGTTACTCCAAATCTATCCATCGAGTACAATGCAAAAACTATATATATTTATATTTATGCTTTTGATGTTACACCTTTTTCTTATTTTTATTTCTTAAACTCTTCTACAAGCTCTTAATTTCCCGCTTCTAATCTGATGAGTCTATTGTTACTGGCCTCTTAGTATTTGTTCTTGTATATCAGGTCTCTACACAAGTATAATGAGCGTCTTCTTAACAAGACTGTGGAGGGAGGAACTCGGCTTAATGTAGAAATTTCATAAATTGATTCTTCGACCTGAAATTATAGAGCGTCTTACATCCTTATGAATGAATATAAAAAAAATCTGAGCTTTGAGGTTGGATTGTCTATCATCTTATCATGTAGTTGAGATCACGGAACAGGATGAATCACATTAATTAGGATTGCATCAAATGAGGTGTTATATACATAGGTGCTCCCGCCAATTTTAATAAATTAGGTGAAGCTTTTAAAAATCAGGAACATATTTACAGCTAATGCAAAGGGATCAATACAAAGGGTAATTTTTATCTGCTTTATTGTTGATAACACCAATTAGATAAAAGTGCCCTCAATTATGTAATACTGACGTGATATCCATCGCATATCGAATTTTGCGTAAGCGTGCAAATTGCATTAAAATGTCAAACCTGCAATATTTAATACATTTGGTAAAGTTCTGGTGAAATACCTAGCCAAAAAGTATCTATTAAAGTGTACAAAGCAAAGCATAATAGAATGATAGTTATTATTTATGATAATGTCTAGTTGTTTGGTTCATAAAATAAGAAACTAATGAAGATGAACGACAACAAACTTACAACAGTCAACTCAACAAAAGAAATTGACAACAATAAAAGTTTAGGATGATGTAAAGCACAATGTCAATGATCGAAAGTATATCGCTTATTTGTTAGCACTTAGCAGTGAAGGTTCAGTCGCAAGAAGAATGGAATGTAAGTATGACATCATTTTTTGCGTTCTTCGAAATCAAAAGTATCATGGGGCAGGAAGGAGTGTACTTAATGTTTTGCTGGAACATAAAGAGATTGATACTGATGTATTTAGAGAATTTGAGCTAAAGTGTTTGCAAAAATCCATCAAGAGAAACTGTGACTTTTCATAATCAGTAGATTTCTATATTCGTAAAACCTTTGACATATTCAATATACAAGGCTGTTAATTTACGTTTTTAGGAAAAATATAAAATTAGCGTAGAATCTTACAAATTAACATATGTCGATAGAAAATACTTTTATTCTTATGCCGTAGCTTAATGAACCCGAGAAAATAGAAATAAAATATAGAATAGTAAAATTTGAGGACTTCAATGTTTATTTTATAAGAATAGATAAAATTTCATCTTTACTTTTGACGTCATATTCGGATAAATTTTGATTGTCATACAGATTTGCATACAATTAAAGAGATTATTCCTGTCTTACCATGATTCAGAGATAAGTTCTTTTGCATACCAGATACGAGAAATACTCTTGGTCTAATAAAAAAATTATTTATTTAATTATCATATTTATATTTAATTTATTTTTTTATCATAAGTTGTCAAATGATCAATCATGTGCATCGGAGATTCCAATCATTAATGAATTGCAAGATTAGAACCCAGTTGGAATTAAAATTTAGACGCTTTCAATTGTGTATAAGATCATGTAATGCACTCTTTTTTTGGCATGTTTCACATGTGTTCAATTAATTTTAGTTTATTGCTTTTGAACTAGGAATTTCAAATTATAAAATTATGTGAATTCTAAAAATTGTCACACTTCACAGATAATACATAGGACATGCGATTTAAAAATTCCATATCATCTTGTTATAATGTCTTTATTTCTATAACTTTCCCTATTTTACTTTATTAATTAATTGATAACAATATTCTTTTTATATCAATTAAAAATAATGCAAAAACGTAAATCAATAGTAGATATGAATTTAAAATCAAAAATCTTATTTTAATTACGCCAAGACAGGAGGATATGATTTCTTTGCCGCAACGTTCTTATACAATTCCAAAATCCATCGAATGGAACTAAAGTTATTATAATTATGGTTACTATATTTCACATTCTTTGATGGCAAATTCTTGGTATGGTTACTCATAAGGAGGAAGAACTGGGTGAGTTCCAGGTACCTCGGCGAGTTAATTTGTGCAGATTGTCTCCTAGTTTCTTTGCGAAGAAACAATAAAATGATTGAATGTAATTGTGTATTATATTTATTTATTACAATACATTTCTTGCTTATCACAATCACGCATATGGCTCGGTAAAAATTTGTGCCGGTAAAGCAAAAATTCAAAATTCGTAATCTCAATCCAAACCCAATTTAGAATGTTTTAAACAATAGGTCTGTGCGACATAAGAAAATATATATGCTGACCAAGTCCCTCTATTTTTTTCCCAAACAAATGTGAGAAAATGTGAAAGAATGTCTAGTTGCAACACAGGACCTACCCTATAAACAAATAATGACGGCAAAAGCATATGTTATGAAAGGCTGAGGGACTCACAATTTTGAGATCGCCAGGCGTAAAACCAACTATGGTCTCTTCGGTAGATCTACATGTGAAAAGGTATGAGGGATTCCATTTGCATGTGCTTCCATAGAGCTCTTGGCACCAGACAACAATACTAATTGCGCCTCATACCTCTTTAACTTTTTTCCAGCAAGATATAAAGCATGTAGTGGTATGTGGAAGTTCAGCCAACCTTCCCGTAAAAAATTAAGGTATGTATTAAATATAACTGGTATTTATAATAAAATGTTTCGAAACATCTTAAAGTCAAAATTTTATTCACTATGGGCCTTCATGTTTAGGAAAAGCAAAATGTCAGAAATCAGACTTAACTGTCTTGTTGTTTCTAGTAACTGTCCAGTTGAGAAAATCACACGACATCGTGTTATTACAATCAGTATCGACAATAGGGAATCTATCCATTCGCTCAGAAAACAAATTAAAGAAGAACATTCACCTCGGTTTGATGATATTCCAATTAGTGAATTCGTGGTCCTGCGATCGATTTAAATTCAGATAAAAAAGAAGCATCAATTAATGCTGAATCAGTAATGAATAGTGTACAAAATAAGACTAAGATAGGAAGTGAGCAATTCCCAATATCTAATATTCTTGAGCATTTCCCTGGTCAGCCTTCCAAAAAAGATATTCACATTATAGTATATTTAGATATTCAAGCACCTCAGTAAAAAAATGTAATGCGATATAGTCGTGCAAAGAGCCTTAACGGCCAATTTTTATGTATTGTAAGCCGGCTTCCGGCAACGTTTTTTATTTCATAAATAAAGTATTATTATATCGAGAAAGCGGGTCACGTGTAATGATGCGGTCCCAAAGGGACCTGTGTGACATAAAAACCTATATTAATTCAATAAATTTTTATCTCACTCCGGAACGTAACACTATGTCTGTCTCTGAAACTAACACACTTCCACCTCTGTTACTGCAAGTGGAAATGAGACGCTCACGTTAGCGGAAGAAGTTAAAAAATACGATACTGAGGAACTAATAAATTTCTTACGTAAGGAAACTTAGCGAAACAGCTATTAAAATTTAGAAAAGGAGATTATTGGTCGTGCTTTCCTCAAGCTAACCGAAGAGAAGTTCCGTAGTTATGGAATGCCGGGTGGACTTGCGAGAATTCTTGCCGACTTCGCTAAGGAGTGTAAGGAGAAAAAGAAGCGTACGTTTTCCTCATACCGCAGTTTGGAGGAAGTGTTAGAAAAATATAGCATTAGAAGTAATAGTATAACGAGCATCCCCAATTCGCACCGGATAAGTTATGCACATGCCAACCTTTTCGTTATGAATACTAACTCACGTATTCTGAATTTATAGAGCCTCATCCAATCGATGAAAGTTCTAAGGAGTTTAAGCTTTGCATTGACGACATTCTTCGTAGGACCAGTTGTAGATAGTAATGAGGCTATGCGTTGCGAGTACATTTCAACAATCCTTCATACTGCTGTCAGCATCCTCGGAGGATTGGTAATCGAATGTATCTGGTGAAGAAAGTTCTGGCCGTGTTGATTATGCGATCAAGAAAATACTGGATGATTTTCTTGAAGAAATAATATGCATAACTGAAGGAAAGCAAAACCAGCCAGGGAAAAGTGTGGCACAAAATCTAATGCAATGTCGAAGTTCGTGCGAAGTAAGTAATGCCTTTTTTATGCCTAGCCTCCATTCGACTATCCTTCTATCAGAATATACTAACCAATCGTCATCTGTAAACATAGATGAACTTAGATACGCTCAAGAAAAAGCGTAAGGCTGAAGAAGCATTCGAGGAGTATGAAATGCTCTAGCGAATCTGTTTTTTTTCTTCCTCCGCTCTTTTGCATCACTAACTTGTTTTATAATTTCTTAGCCACGGACTGTATTTCATTCTACATAGCACCGAGGCTATCTATTGTACGAGCAAGACTTCGCATCTTTCTGACTGAAGACGCACTCAGACTTGCGCAAGAACGTGAAGAGGATTTTAGAGGTTATAGTGTGTTTGTTAAAAGATAGAGTATCAGCTAGTAAAGAACCCGCAAATAAGAAGCGCCGTGTAGAAGAAATAATCAAGAAAAAATAATTGTATAGGACATTAGCATAGAAAACATTCTCATAGGGCTACGTCCCGAACTTTGTATTTATTTTCGCATGTATTAATAAAAATTTTTCTTGGCAAAAGTGATCGGCGTGAACATTGTTCACGCGCACGTGATTTTTTTTTTTATTTGGAGTTAACGAAACGAAGCTTTGCAAAGTCGCCGTTCAGGATTGTCTTATTATCAAAGCAAATATGAGTACAATATCGAGGAATTGTGCAGAGCATTATGTAATGTGTATGAGTTAATTAATTTAAACAATAAAATAATTATTAAGATTATTATTA
>QZLH01001513.1:0-19233 GCA_003833135.1 Oehlia diaphana
GTGCGCCAACAGGACTGCCCGGTTGGTGTCGGATTTTGGCGGAAATCGACAACCAATCGGGAACCTGACTGGCACCCGGTTGGCACCCGGTTGGCACCCGGTTGAGAAAATCAGTTGGCAACCATACACAAATCGGGTACCTGATTTGTGACTGATTGTTGACTGATTTGACACTATTCGACCTGTGTAAACCCTACCCAAGAAAAAAAATCACAAATTTTAACTAGGAACCGTAGGATAATAAACAATATGTACCAAAAAAATTTTTATATAACTTGTTATAGACATAATAGTAAAAATTTCGAAAAATCTATTTTATTATATCGATTTACAGAATCACATGTTTGTACTGCTACAAGTAAAAACCGGAATTCATAATATCTATACTTTTCTCATTACTTTTTCTCATATAAATAGATCCATTATTTTGCGCTACATTATAGTTTTACTATTTAAAAAATGACAGACTTTTTAAGTTATTCTTCATTATTAATTTCTACAACAATAAAACATTATCTTAATGGACCTCCAAGACCTTCATGGAATTTGAAAAATCATTTAACTTTTGCAAAGGTTACATTATCCAACAGTACCAATACAATTGAGCAATTTCAAAGTGTTAGTTCTCTTCCTATTCCTGCAGAAACTGGCGTAATTATAAATGAATTTAAGATAAATAATAAATATAGAAATGAAGCACAAAGTTCATCTTGATAAAATTTTGAAACCATATGAACATGTTTTAGACTCTGAATGAAAAAATTTAAAAGATGATGGAATTTTTGCTGAATGGGTTTAAGTTCCTAATGATGAATGGGAAAAAAGAGAAGTTAGGAAAACTATTTTGTATTTACACGGTGGAGGTTATTATTTTCTTTGTAAAAAATCTCATCATCCTATTATAAGCACTTTTGCTAAAATAGCAAATGCAAGAGTTTTAGGTATGCTTAATCTTGGAATAATGAAATTTTTATCAATCTTTAAATCTATTATCTAACTGAAATTTTCGTTTATAGCTAGTAATCAATTACCGGCTAGCACCTCAAAATCAATTTCCTGCTGCATTACATGATTCATTGGCTGCTTATTTATATCTTTTAAATCCTCCAAAAGATGCGGGATTTGAACCTTTAAATCCAAAAAATATTGTCTTTGCTGGTAATAGTGCTGGAGGCGGTTTAAGTCTAGCTCTTGGTCTTGCTATACATGATTAGAGATGGCAACGGTCACAGTCATTAACTGGTTATGACCGGTCATGACCGTGACCGATATCGGTCAGTCAAAGACCTCTGACTGACCGTTTGACTGACCGGTCAGACTGACCGTTTAACCGACCATTTGACTGACCATTTAACCGATCCTGAAATTATTTGCGAAATGTCTTTTAATATAAAATTTAAAAAAAAAATTATTTTAATAGAAAATGTTGCGAAAACATTTTTTAATTATTTTAATAGAAAATGTTGCAAAAACGTTTTTTATTGAGTATTTCATAAAAAAAAAGTTTCGCAAACGTTTTCAGGATCGGTTAAATGGTCGGTCAGACCGGTTGGTCAAACGGTCGGTCGGTTGGTCGGTCAAAGGTTCTTGACCGGTTATGACCGACCGATAACCGATCATGACCGACCATTGCCATCCCTATACGTGATGCTGGTTTGCCATCATCGGCTGGTATTATCAGTTTGGTAAATATAGATTATATTTTTTTTTTATTTGTATTGTAATTACTAATCATTCAAATGATAATATCATGACACATTACAGAGCCCATGGGTTGATCTAACAGTTAGCATGCCTTCAATAATAAATGATGAATGTGTCGATTTTCTTCCAAATCTGAAAAGTGGTACTGCTGCTAATTTTACTGAATCTCAAGCTAGTAAAGAATACAAAGAAAAAGATGCTGCATTCGCAGCGAAGATTAAGAACCAAAATTTTGGTCCAAAAATTTGGCATGATTCCTTTGATAGACCTGATGGAAGATTACATTTATACGTAGCTAATGAAGGTTTAGCAATTCCATATGTTAGTTCAATGTTAGCTGAAAGCTTATGCGATTTGCCGCCTCTATTATTGGTAATAAAAGATATCCCTTGATCCTCCTCTCTTAGATTTTTTTTTGTACTAAAAAAGGATTTATTTGTATAATATAAACTGCAGGAGATGATGAAAGATTGCAAGATGAAATAATTTATTTTGCTCATAAATCTGCCAAACCAACTAAATATAAAGGTCCATCTTATAATACTGGTAAGTTTGAAAAATCTCCATTCCAAACTCCGACAAATACTACACTTGAAATATATGAAGAAATGCCTCAAGGCTTCCAGGTAAATATTACTAAAAATTGATTTTATTTTTTTTTTAAAAAAAATTAAAAATTAACTCTTCTAACAATGTATTATAGTCGATGATGGAACATGTTTGCACTACTAAATCATATGAACGTATGGCTGAATTCATAAATAGGGTGACGAATATTCTTAACGAACCTCTTCCTCCTTCCTCTTATAATTACATAAATGTTAAAGGAGAGTTTGGTCCTTTAAAGGAGCGTCATGAAAAAAAGTTCTTAATTGGGAATAAATTGGTATTGTACCAAGTTAATTACCCACACGAAATGAATTGAAATGAATTCAATCTACTTCACTATTTCACGTAAATTGATAAGTAAGTTAATAAAAAATTTTAAATTTGCGAAATAAAATAAGATCTTATTAATTTATCTGAAGATTTCTTTTTAGTATACTGAACTTTCGTATATATTACTGTATATTTCATTTTTTGTTATTTTATTTATTTATAAATTTTATTTTATTTATTTATTTATTTTTTATTTTTTATTTATTTATTTTTTATTTTTTATTTTTTATTTTTTATTTTTTATTTTTTATTTTTTATTTTTTTTCATTTTATAATTAAAAATAAAATCTTCAAATTGATTATAATAATTTTTCCGAATTTTAAAATATAAAGTTCTATTTTAATTAATGAAAGTATTTTGTAAGTCAGAAATTCAAATGTGTAAATTAAATCATAAAGTCATCTATCCGCCTAAACATAAAACACGAATTGATACGAGACTTATAAGTACGATGATAAGTTTTTAATTTCAAATTGCCGCAGCATATCTAATCTGAGTCACTGTTATCACTTCACTAGGTTCAGAGCAACAGTGTGATTTTGTATAATATCATTTACGGTAGAGTTGCACATTCCATCATTTATCTATGGATGAGCGAGAATAAATAATTTCAAAGCCTTGTTGGAAAACGTAATAAGTTAAAAATTAAAGGGTAAAATGTGCCTGCTTATTGAAGGGAAAATTAACTAAATTAGTTATGCTATTAAGAATTACTAATATAAATTACTTAAACTAAATTAGCAAATAATTAGTGTCATCGTTAATAGATGTTCGTTATGAGTACTATAATTCAAAATTTTTCAGTTAATGATTTTGTTATTATAACCTTAATATTATATTATATTTTCCAGACTGACATAAATACTTTTCACCTGTCAAAAGGTCTTTATGTTTTAGGAAGAATATGTAAATGGGAGAGAATCTTCTTCCATTCAATTAATCTGGAAAGATTCCTGATTTAAATTCGTAACCAAGTATTGGGTAAGAAATGGCAAATACATTAGGTGAGCTTTTTCAATTATAATCATGCTGCGGTTCAATTGATTTCGAAGGAATGTCTCATAGAAATATCAAGCAATAGCCAATAGGAACGTTAATAACATAATTATAGTACTGATTAATTAATAGTTAAAATAATTTTATTACAGTTATGGCTACATTCTATATAATCTACTTTCCATAGTCGCTGAAGTGGGTTTGTAGTATTACGTGACATTGTGATAACCTGTAACCGAGGTGCGAAATTGAATAGTCATGACTAATGTTATAAAAATATATATATTTGTCAGTGACTTTTTATAACAAAATATTGCAAGTAATTCAAAAAAAGAATTATCAGCATAAAAAACTTTTTAATGTAAAAAGTAAAAAAAAAGTAAAGTAAAAAGTCTCACACTATAAATTCAATTACAAGTTTATTTATATTCTATTTAACGAACTGAGTTTAATTCATAAGATATCACATGTACATAAGATATCACATTTTTCGAACTCATTTTATATATTTCCTACTCTTCCCTTTTCTACCTTTCTTTCGTTGTCTCTTATTTATCTCACATTTTCTCTCCTCATTTTACTCATTTTACTGACTCCCTCCTTCTTTATTCCTTCACTACTCCCTTCTTTTATCTCTATACTCCTTTTCATCTTTACGTTTAACTTAATAAAGGAATATATATATATATATATATATATATATATATTGCGGTGATAGATATAAAGATTTTTCTTGTTTTTCGTGTGCTTTTGTCGGAGCAGCATGATGCTTTGCACGGGTGGGAGCATAGCATGCTTACTTGTAAGCCTATGAGTGCCAGATTTTGCTGCAGTCTCATAGTAGGGCTGGTTGGGAACTTTTTGGAGCGGTATAGTACTATGCGAGGGTTGGAGCATAGGCTCTTGCTTTAGTAAGCTTGTGGGTACCAGCTTTGCTGCAGTCCTGCGATAGGACCGGTTGGTTGCGGTACGGCATGGTGCTATGCGTAATTTTCATTGGAGGAGCATAGTACACTTCTTAGGAAGTCCCTTGTGGTAGGGCCGTAGTACTTTTCATTATTATATTAATATGCTTAATAATGAAAAATGGGAAGATTAAAAATGTGATTAATAAAAATTCTGTTTTTGTATAAATCAATTCCAACCCATAAGATTTTTCGAATTATGATGGAAATATACTAAATATTTTCAGGTAATTATTGAACTTAATGCAAGAATAACTGTTTTTTTTAACTGTTTATTTTCTTTTTTGATTAATCCCTGTTTATTAAACTATATGTTTACTAATCACAGCCACCATGAACATTATTATTAGATTAACAAAAAAGGATAGAATTCACGGTGTTGCAAAATATACTATTATATATCCAATTAGACTTAGCAAAATCAGACTCTTTATATTTATATCCAATTTTATCTAATATATAACAATCATTTTAGGTAACTATAATATGGCAAATAATTATTCCCAAAATATTTCATTTTCAATTTTATCAATCGACTATATAACTACACCATAAAATTTTTATGTCGCTATCCTGATAAATAACTTTTAAATAAATAATTAAAATTACCCTATAAATAATATCTGCATTTACGCTGATAAAGAATTTCTGCAAACACATTGGAAATTTTTTTTACTTATTAGTATCAAATATCAATTGTTAAGTAATTGTCCCAAGGAAAATTGTAAACATGATGGGCGTACTAGGTGCTTTAGGCGTTAGTTATTTACTGCGTGAATATTAAGTATTATTTACGCATGATTACGCTTAAAAAATTTTCCGACGTATAACGAGTTCAAAACATTAATAAGAAAGCCAGACCACACTATTATTGACGCAAAATAGTATATTTATTTTTTCGAGGTAAATATTGCATTTTTTTGCAACCCGATTTGATAAGTTTTATTGGTCAATATTTTACCATACCACTTACATTTTATTGAGATAGTTGAATTTTCTATACAGTAAAAATTTTCCGATTCATTAAGATTGGTTACACTATTTCGCTAAGCCACCTTTAATCACACCATCATTTGTAATCACGCCACATTATTGTGATCATCATTTAAGTATATTAACAGTTAAGAGCAAGAATTTTTTATCACATAGATTACATATTTTCAAAATGTCATCAACTTCTCGATCTAACTTTTTCACAAAATCAAATCTGGTTTATATACCATTTTCAATAACGATCGCTCATATATTAACTTTTATCGTCAATTCGCCTTCATCAACGTGGCAAAAATTTCCACCTGAATTACCTAATTCAGTTTATTCTTCAGTATTTTTTGCTCCGATATTATTATTTATATCACTCACATATGAGCCAATTCAAACAAGGAAACGTTTTTACGTATTATTATCTCTTGCACTTTTATTTGTATCAATTCCGATGATTTATCGTGGAAACAAAACTTCACTTCACAATTGTTTTGTGACTATTGCTTTAGCTCATGGAATGAAAATGTTATTATTCTTGAAGTTAAACAGAACATACAAATATCCAAAGAATTCAAAAGATTTTAAGCCGTACCATTGGACATTATTTAATTGGCGTTTTAATTCTTACATAATTCCTCCAAAATCGGATTATTCAAATGAAAAAGAAAAATTCTTGGTTATAAAATCACCCACAACCTCACAAATTAACAAAAGATTATTTAAGTGTTTCATGGTCATCATCGCGAAATGGTTAATGTTTGAACTTGTATTTTCTACTTTCCTAATTTCAACAAAAGAAATCCCGGAAAAAGTTTATCAAGTTCGTTTATTAGAATTTTTTACAAAAGGAATTACTCCCACTACAATACCTTCAATTTTACACATCTTACATTTTTTCGCATGCGCATATTTATGGATGTCAATAAATTATGATGCCCTTATTTTCATTATTGCTATCATTTTTCGTTTATTTTTTCATTCCACATCAGAAAATAATCACTACAAATCCATTTTGATTCGATTTAGTTTTCTCAACCCTTCAGAGTATATTTCTTTAAAAGAATGGATGATCACATTACTATTTAATACAAAACATCTTTTTAACGAACCATGGATGGCATCAAGTCCTCGTGATTTTTGGTCTACTCGTTGGCAATTATTCCTTAATGAATTTCTTAAGGAATATGGTTTTTTACCAGTTAAGAATTTATTAACTCCAATTATTCCAAGAAAAATCGCAAATATGATGGGAGTATTAGGTGCTTTTGCTATTAGTTCTTTATTACATGAATATCTTATGATTGCAAATTTTAATATTTGGACGGGAGAACAAACATTTTTCTTTATGATTCATGGTTTAATATTCATATTATGGGAAGCTATATTTGGTTATGAAAAGAAGGATGAAGTTACAATGATTAAAAGGGTATTAAAATGGGTCTTATTATTAGTTATAAATTTGTTGATTTTACCTGCATTTGTTGAACCTTCACTAAGAAATTATAAATATTCCGAAATTTCAACTCTTACATCAGGTTATGCTCAACGCTATATGAAAAATTTATGAAATCATTTAATTTAGATATTTCATATATTTCATTATTATAATAATAATATATTTATTCAATTTGAAGTTTACAAATAATAAATTAAAACAATGTGAGCAACCTTTTGGTTTGTAATGTTGGCTGGCTTTGCCATAACATCGGATACTCTTTTTCCATGAGTCATACACCAAAATGCACTTTTAATATTTAAATTATTGTTTAATCGTGATATTTCCTTAACCAATATTTACCATATTATATGTGTATCCACATTTGCTTTATATCATCAATATGAATTTGTCTATAATATAATTCTAAAAAAATAAATTACATATATTATATTTTTCTTTTCTGTTTGATTTTGTAAAAAAAAAATTGTTTTCCGAGTTGACAATCAAAAATCAGCTGATCTTTTTTTGGTATTGAAAAAATTAAATAAAAATAAAATAAAATATAAAAAAAACACTGGCACAATGGAGGGCAGTAATTGCGAATACTTAGCTCCAACCATCGATTCTGCTTATTTGCAGATTTCGGTGAAGGAAAGTTTTGGCACCGGTTATTATGAATATGAACACCCTAAGACCATATGGTGATCTGCTTTCGTTGCTAGAATCTATTCCGAGCTGATGATGAAAACCAAAGGATTCATGCCATTATGGATGGGGAATTCATCAAGATGAATGAAACTGAAGATCTAATGCGGAAACATTGGGACAACAAATGTGATGACCCTCTGACCAGATTTTGGTCACGCAAGGATTAAGCAACAAGTGACACTTTACCCAGCGAGTTCATAAAAAACCTAGCGTAGGTAACCTTATTTCAATTCCATATGGAGACTTTGCTCATGACACTATTATTGCATTCAAAAGTTTGCGCGCAAAATAACCGCCTTCATGTTCCACTCCAATTACAAGTTCATTACTGATAAACTTTCGGCCAGTCTGGTCTGGTAAAGAAGCATAACAAAGGCTTTTCACCATTCCCGCAACCAATACCTCCAGCAGATTTCTGATAAATATGACTGGATTGAAGATAATTTGCAGGTTTATCAAAAATCATTGGACTGATTCTCACCTTTTACGCGTATTATTTCACTCCCTTTTTCTTTTTTCATTTAAAAAAATTTCAATCAGAATTATTTTTTCTAAATATCATTTAATATTATTCCTTACCTCATTTTCGTTAAAAAATACATACTATTTGGCGTTAAATTCCATCTGGTTTTCTCTCTTTCATTAAAGAATTCCAATAAGAATCATTTTTCACACATGCGCAGGATGGGTGGTTTACGGCATCCTCAATACATTCGGTAATAGAAACTTTGGAGCGAAAACCAAAATAGGTCACTATTATTTCAGATAATGGAGGACATTATCGTAATACAGAATTAATGATTATTATGGGTCATTGGAAAGAATGGTATGGTATAGTCCTCATAGATGGTTATTTTTAGAAGCAGGTGAAGCAAAAACTGCAATAGACTCTCACCATGCTCAGGTATGAACAAATACCTGATTTTTTTTGTATTATTAGTAATTGATATATAATATTATTTGTTTTAGATTTCCCATGCAATAAAAAGATGGGTAAAAATAGGACATGAAATAGAAGGAGGAGAAGACATTGAAAACGCCATCAAAGATCTTTCAGGTACTCATGTATCTCATCTTGAACCAGATCATGATAAAGGTAAATATTTAGTTTCATTTTTTTTTCTGAGAAAATGAATGATAACATCTTTTGAATAGAAAAAGGAAAATTAGGAACAGTATATCAAATTGGCATGAGTTTACTTGGCCTGAAACAGGAGAGAATACCGGATATATATGTACCCGTGCGCTGCCAGAGTTTGGTAATTGGAATAAAATTTCCTCTGGTCAAATTGATAAAATTACAAAATCACGCACCTTTGTTAAACCAACCCCGTGCTATACAACACATACACAACCTTCAAAATCATGGACTGTACCATTGGCATCAAGAAAAGGTAATTTTTTAACAAAATTATTCTGTAATTATTTTGTATTGACAAATATCATTCTTTTCAGTAAATACCCCAGGAGATCAAGAAATTACAGAAGTAAGTAAACGAAACATATCAATGTTTTTTTTTCATCAGGATATCTGGTAAAAGAGTTGTAAACAGGTTGAAGAAGAACAAATTGAAGATATGGATATTGATCCAATATCGAAAAGGTATGTTGAACTTTATATCATTCCTTTATATTATGTTGTATGAAATATCGTGAATATATTCATATTTTTTTTTATTTGTAGTGCCATTATATTTGGTTGTGGATGGGCTCTATCCGAAAATTTAAAAGTGAATCAAAAAGTACCAACCAAACAAATCACAGAATCCACTCTAAAATTTCTTTATTTCTTTTAGCTTTGAGTTGTGTTTTTTGAATAAACTTATCAACTTCATTATTTCCACTAGTCCAATTTTTGAAATTTTGTTGAACTTTACATTGACACCAATCATCAGAAACTTTAGGCTGTTTACAATCTTCGCATAAACCATTCTTCTTATAACGTTCTTTCAATTCTTTATTTAATATTATAGCAAACTTTGTTTTTTCGTTGGGTATTCGTAGTTAAATTCTTTTATTTGCTCAAATACAACATCCACTGAGAATAAATTCTTCCATATTTGGATAACAAAAGTGACAACAGCTCTGTTTAAACTAGAGTAAAAAGGATTTAAAAAAAACCACGACATTATATAACATATTACAGTCGTACAGCAGCGATCAACAAAATCAAAAAATCAGCTGATGATCGCAAAAGAATTTCGTTAAGAAATTTCTTTTTATAGATTTTGACAGAAAAGAAAAATTCGGTAATACAGATTATCAAAAAAAAAAAAAAAAAAAATTTGCTTAAGCACCGATCATTATTTGTCATATTATTTAGTACATAGATTTGATAATTTATTTTATAAAATTTTTACTTATGTTTCTAAATTTAAAATATTATAATTTTTACTATGATTTTTTAATAAATATACTGTAACAGATAATAAATTATGTACATAAAAAATATAATGATAGTGACTATATGTTGAAATAGTTTTTGTTTTATTTACAATTAAAAAATATTGGTTTATATAATTAAATGATAAAAATATTTTTTTTTCTTTCTTTAACGCTTTTATTGTAGCATAACTTGTTTTTTTATTAAACCTGTAGAAGTGGGGGAAAAAAATTAAGCAAAGGAAGAAAAAGTATAATACATTAAAGTTTAATTCAACAAATTTAATTATTTTCTTTATCAGCTTTGTATTTTGTACACACTCCAATATTATTATCTCTACCCGCGTAAAATTGTTGATTGATTAGTATTATCTTTTACTAACGCTTTAAGAAGTTTTTGCGGCCTTTTAGCTTATAGGAGGTTGTAACTAAGATCCAATTAGCTGAGAATCATTTTTATTTAATAATTATATAAATTGAATTTCACTTATTGTGCTACTGAAATTTGGACACTTGGTAATGAAAATAATATAATAAAGTTCCCTTCTCTTTGAAATTTCAAAAATATTCCCAAATCCATAATTATGTATGTATTGTATTTATAAGATAAAAGTAGACAAGCGTATGAAATTTTAAATAATGGAATCTGTTCTACGAATTTGTCTATTTTTAGAAAATTAATAAATTATCAACTTGTATATTTGTGATATAAAGTATTTAGACAATGAACTATAATTACCGAATTCTTTGAACTAAAAGTCCAGCAAAAGCCTTCCTAAAAATTTTATATTTATTGCTGCTTTCAGATAATAAACTTAAATGTTCAGAGTATCGAAATCTTGTTAAGCTTTTGCTCTTTAATTTTTTCTTTGATTTGTATCATTAAAGCTACAAGTTTAGTAAAAGTATCTCCATTAAATACTCCACTTGAACCAAATTGAGCTAATTTGGTCCAAAAATTAACGTCATTATTTTCATTACTTGTAGCAGCCCAAATTTGCCATAAATTTGAATTTTTTAAGTAGATTTAATAATCGTTCGTATAATAATGACGAGGAGGAGTAAATTTAACAGTACTGTTTGTTTCTCGCTCCTTAAATAATTATTTTAAGTTAGAATATATTACTAAAAGTCTAAAAACAATATAAAAAATATAAAATATACTGTAAACTTACAGCTTTGAGTGCTTCATTCAAACGTCTAATACCTATAGCATTTTTATTCTTTTTTTCACATTGCATATGATATATTGCTCTAGCTTCTTTATCCAAACGCTAAGTTGCTTCGGATTTCTAATGCTTTCTCAAATTCTTTTTAGTTGGATTTTACTAAGATTTTTTTCTCAAAAATGAAGTTTGTCTGGAAATTTCTCTGGAAAAAGTTGCTTTGCCACAACTTCCGGTTTTTTACCACTGCCAAAGCAAACAGGACTATTTACAACATAATTAACATGTTCTAAATCACAGAGACCTTGACACATAAAAGCACTTCATTTTCTATCTTCTTCATTATTATCTTTTCCTAATTTATTTTTTGGAAAAAATACATTCAAGTTTGGTTGTTTACTTACATAGTAATTACAATTATTACTTTGAGAATGTCTTTGAAAATTGGCAACTTGATAGGTGGCTCCAAGTGAAACAATTTTACCACATTTGCAGAGAACTTTTTTGTCACTAAAAAATTTTTGTAAGTTATTAAAAGAGATAAATCGGCTTTGACATGAATCATAAGGGTAGTGACATTTTTTTTTTTTTTTTTTTTTTGGGAAAAAAAAAATCGAAAATCAAAAAAATTTATCAAATCTTTTTTCAATATGATGAACCTAAAGTATTATTAATGAGAATCTCGGTAACCTTTCTGTAACATATATGTGGAATTTATCCTTAAGCGGTAACCTATTTTTTGGCGAATCAATAAAAACCGTTAACTTTGTAAACTCCTATTAATTCGAATAAATGATAGTCCAGCCACATTTTCTAAATGTGGCGGGAACATATAATCGGTCCGTGTTGTATGACCAATTGTGCAACATTCGATTTTTTTCATATATACAGGCCATCCCCCCTTTTCTTAAAAATCGTTTTCCTAACTAAATAAACGTAATTATGTCTGCTTCTTTCACCTCTGTTTTTACGTCAGTTTATAGTAGTTATTCAATGTCAGTTCAATAAATTCTTATATTGTTAGAAAAGATTTAAATGTAAAACGAAAGAACTTAATGAGTTTCTGCGTAAGGAGGAGAATTTGGAAATTGTTAAGGAAATCACGACTTTTAATTCGATTTTATCATAATCCTCCTTAAGCCGAATAAAGAGTAGTTTCTTAGATTATGAAATGCCAGATGGCCCTACGAAAGACCTGCAGGTTTCGATAAGAAGAAGAAATTAGGGTCATTCTCGTCATACTAAAAGTTTTGACATATTATTATATTCAATGATAGTGATTCTCACTATTCATTCTACAAACCTATGAAACCAAAGACGTCAACAAACATTTCGAGCATCACGCAGAGAGTATTTTGTTTAGAAAGAAACATTACGAGTTATTGATTGTAAGTAGTTTGGAAACTATGCATAATGAGTTTCGACCATACTTCACATAGCGCTTCACATTGCGGAAGATGTTACGAATGAGGAATTTTGAGACCTAAATATGAAATAATTTATGATGAAAGTTCGGGACATGTCGATTACGTAATCGAGATATGAAGATTTTGTCACGATCAAAGTCTTTGAAATTTTTTCAGAATAATGAATGTATATTTTTCAAGAATATACTAATGTTAGACTTCCCTTAAAGTAGAAGATAAGGTTCAACGTAACATACTCGAAGGCTTCGTCCAAAATATCATACACTGTATGAAATGAGCAAATTGGTTGATGATAATGATGATTTTGGCTATCTTTATGGTATCGTAATTTGTAACTTTGGTTAAAAATCGGTATTTCTTGCTTTATGTTCCAGGAGAAATCTCACAGGCGAGTGTACCATCGAATTTATCAGGAAGGCCTTGGACAAAATTCAAACGGTATGAAGAGGGTTTGGAAATAATTGTAGATTCTGGTATATAGGACGTATGTAGAAGATATTCCTTCCTCAACGAAAAAAAGCTAGAATAGAGGGCTACCGATTAAAGAAATAGTAATCATGTACTTTGGTATAAAAATTTGCTATATATAATAGGTTACGCCATGAAATTTATTTTATGAAGACATTTTTTAATGTACTGTATATATAGGAAGTAGAGTACGTACTAGTATAATCATCTATGTAATTTTGTATTGTGCTTGTTAATAAAAAAAAAAAAAGAATATAAATGCTTGTAGTAATAAGTTATTGATTTAATCAACCAAATAAAGACAGTTCGCTAATTGTAGTATAATATCTGATGCTATTAGAATAGGATTGGTATGAGTTCATCTCCAAGTAATTAAGAAGCTCATTGTAGTTGAATATGCTTGGTCTTTTTTATTAATAATGATTATAAAATTTAGTTTTTTGTCCTGAGTATGATCGAATTCAAAATACTGTTTCGGATGGACTGTGTACAAACCTTCATAGTTTGACGATTGTTTTTAAATGGTCGTTTACGTCACACTTTCACAGTTGTCTGTTAAGACCAATTAGTGATAATGTTAAACATGAAGTAGTTATTTTCATCCGTTGCTATTTACATGTCATAATTTAACTTGAGCATGGTCAACAATATAACTTGTTTAGGACCTGATTGGTTTTAAGCGGACGAAGGCAACCTTTAAGAAAGTTGTTTTTACGAATACATATGACTAATTATAGTTTGATAATTTTTTACCAAAAAAATTAATCAAACATCAAATGATTTAATTCAGATAAAAATTAATTTATGTGCATCACCTACAATTAATGATCAGTGTATCAATACCCACCTAACAAAATAATTAAAATTGTAAATGTAGATTCCGCAAAATTGGAACTAGACTTGTAGTGCTATGTTTACATTTATTGTAGAATGAAGATTACGATTATAATCATACAAATTATTATCCATTATATCTTTATTACGTTCATTCGATTGTACGATTGTTTCGGTCTTTCGGTTAAATTCTGGAATCTCTTTTTTAATAGAAACTTCCGTTGCGATCGATTTTTTTTTTTTTTTTTTTATTTTTTTGCGCTACAATAAAGATAAGTTGATTTACGTGAACAATATAGAATGAATCTCGTTATAGTGATATCATTATTTAATCATAAATAACGCAAAAAAAAAAAAAAAAAAAATTTTTTTTCTATCAAAATATATTAGATTCATTGACATTATTTTCTTTTAAATGTTTCATGATTAAAATAAATTAAATAAATTAAACAAATCAAGAATTTATTTATTGCATATGATTTAATTTATTAATTCTTATTGTTAAGTAAGATAAAAATAAATATGAATATATGAACGTAACCATAATACTAGTCACGTTGGGGTGGTCTCGTATTACCATACCGCACTGCCACCCTCACGTTATACAGTAAGTCCCGGGTATTTTACTAGATATAAAATTTTTTACTCTCAATTAGTACCTCCTAATTCTGGTAACTTTAGCTTAATTTTGGTTAAAATTATTATGTATCCCTTCAATATTATGATCATCAACTAAATATGTTATCAAATACGGGAATTTTTTAAAAAAAAAAAATTTCGAGATTTAAAATTCAATAGCTTTACATTTATTCAGGATTTAAAAAAAAAAAAAAAAAAAAAAAAAAAAATATTAAAAATATAAAATTAAAGAATAACATAAAACCTCGCTTTTTCGAAAATACTAAAGAAAAAATTTTTTTTTTCTTATAGAAATGTATTCAAGAGTAATTACTTTATTATGTTCGAAAACTTGAAATACTTATTTGAATTCTGTTACATGAAAAATGTTATTGTTTGGCGGGATACTTTTACGAAATTTTGCAAGAAAAATAGTGAAAAGAATTCTGAGTTATTAAAGTGGAGAATTACATCAATAATAGGAACTTTGGGAAAATTATCCCAATATGACGATCACAGTAAATCCATTAGTCACGTTAATTTCTTTATACAGGAATTTTATTATTTTTATTTAGAAAAAAAAGTTAAATAAATGAATTATCATCGATGTAACGAGAATGGTGATTAAAGAATGCGATAATAAAACGAGCTAATAAAAATTCGTACTACTAGTATAACAACGCACAACTAAATACGTCACAACTCACCACGTTCCGCTCTAACCATTAAAATGTAAGTGGCGTAGAAAAATTCCTTTTAGTGTACATGAAAGGTTTTTTTCGAAAGTGCTTTGAGTAATGTTACTCAAATAATTAACCATATTTATCAAATTAATTATTATCGCGACTTCGATATAAGTATCTAAGCGTAAATCAAAAAATTCGTAGACTCGATGAAAATATTCTAATTATAGATTTTAACTTCCAGGATAAATAGTATTTATAGAACGACCGACCGTTCAGGAATTTTAAAATTTTTAAAAAAATTATATACACAACGATAAATAATAAATAAATAAATATATACACACACATAATGACTTTATTAAATAATATTTATATAAAATAATATAAAAATATTTATATAATAATTTCATTTTCAAAAAAAAAAAAAAAATTCTTTTGTTTCTTTTATACATTATATATAAATGTACAAATTATAACAAAATTTTAAATTTAAAAAAAAAAAGTAAAATCAAAAGTAATTGGTAAAAATCAATTTTAACAAAGACTCTTGTACAAGCAAGTGGTAACTTCCGTTTTAAGTAAACCTCCATTATAACATGAAGCTGCAAAAGTTTCCCAATTGGTTGATGTATCTCCCTTTTTATCCTTCCATCTTGCAATTTTGACCAATTCTGTATGCCAAGTTCGAGTATTAGTAAATTTCCAACAATACATAATACTTAATAATTCCTTCATCAATTCACAAAAGTAGGAATATCCTTCTATTGGGTATCCCCATTGAATAACTCCATAATCGATCATTAATTGAAAATCTTCTTCATCTGTACACATACTTAGGTAAAAGTATATAGCACTATGAATATAAGCGGCTTTTCCAGAAATAATTTCGTGAATAATACAATTTTTTAGTACTTTAAAGCGGAATGGGTCAAGAGTAAGAGTGGTATAATAATAAGTCTTGCTTAAAGGATCAACGTAACAAGTGTATGCTCCATTAATGACGCGTTTTAAGGGAATTTTATGACGAACATATTCTTTAAATCCGAATTGAATAAAGGATCCATCACTGTGACTAGCTTCATTAAATAATTTGTATTGTCCGGCTGATTGTCGATAAACGTTTTCCATCATGGTAACTTCGGTATCCAAAGGTTGTATCAAACCACCAGTAATTAAAAAGGGTGAAGCACCAACGATCATTCTAGAGAAGAGAGAAAGAGAGAAAATTCGGGTTAGATTCTAACTTACAACTTTTTGAACATGTAGGACAAAGAAAATAATGATACGGTACGCTTTTATGTCACCAGCTGGATCGCCAAACCTGATTCATATAAATGTTTAAAACGTTAGATTTACTTTCTTTCGATTTAGAACAGAAAATAAAAATAAAGTTTACGAATATACTTCTAGTACATACGGATTAAAAGGTAATTGTAATAAATCTTGAGCTTTCTCCAAGAAATTATTCATGAGGAATTTATATTGCAACGTTGTGAAAGGGTTTAAAAGGTCCAACAAAGCGCTTTTATAATCGGATACAGCGGAAACGGCAGAAGTAATACGTTCGTCAGGTACAGCAGAAAGACATCTACGAAATTGTAATGAATACGATAATAATCGTGTTACGAGTTGAATTTCCATTCTTGCCGTATATGTTTGTTGTTCATCAATGTTAAAGTCGTTTAATCTTTTAATA
The DNA here is from genome assembly GCA_003833135.1 of Oehlia diaphana. Lineage (NCBI taxonomy): Eukaryota > Fungi > Glomeromycota > Glomeromycetes > Glomerales > Glomeraceae > Oehlia > Oehlia diaphana. The sequence goes on from QZLH01001513.1 coordinate 17,013, forward strand.
AGTGCATCAACTTCTTCCACATTTGCGACAAAAGCCAACTGAAGTTTAATTTCTTCCAAATGCAACATACGTTGCGTCTGTTCGTTGTAAGGTAAAATGTTACCTCTATAAGATTTTGCGATGTAATCATTGAGTTTTACACTTTCTACGAAGCGAATACTCTGGCATTTGGGTTCATTGATTGGTTGCAAAATATCCGCGAGACTCGCAAATAAATTATTAAGGGATACATTGGGTGGATTTTGATTAAGAGAAGGGATTGTTGTGGTATTTGGATTAGTAGACATTGATAACAGTTGTATATAGTAAAAAAAAAAAAAAAAAAATAACTAGGAAATATGTTCTCAGCATCACGTACCAAGTTACTCTTTAAATAAATGATTTGTTATCATGTGACTTGTATTACGCAATGAAAGATTTTACTATATTTTGAAATGCGAGTTATGACATAAACATGATTCATTTACACAAAATATAAACAAATACAATCAAACAAAGAGACGCATGGAAACCTTTGGAAAAAATTTGATGATCACATGATCGAGGGTATTAAAAAAAACCATATTTGTTAAAATTTTTTTTTTCTAGAAAGTTTTTAATTGACCAAAAAAAGATCGTCATTTCGGTAATTCGGTAAAATGTGACTATGTATCACATTTTTTCACACAACCGTATGGAAATGAAAGGCCAAAAATGCTTAGATATTCGATAAATAAGGATTGATCTACAATAATAAGACAAGTGGCGTGCATGAGCATGATAATGAAACAATTTTTTTTGGAAAATGTTTTTATTTTTATAAACTAGTTAATGTAACACAATTTAATACCAAAGTTCTTAGTTCCTGATTCCTAAAACAAGTAATTTGTATGTCCTAACGTTTATTGAAATTAAATTTGTGTTAGGTAAAACAGATTTTATTAAAAACGATATCTTTATTTTCTCAATAAAAAATTCTTTATTACTAAAATCTTTAGTAAAAAAGGAAAGAGAACAATGAAAAGGTTAATTAATTTAGTAAAAAATAACTTTCATGCAATGTTTAATTCACGCTTTCTTTTATTGGTTAAAAAATATTAAAAGTCGGAAAAAAAAAATTATCTTTGATATAAACGAGGATAAAAATACCTATTTTTTTAATTATTTTTTTATTTCATTATTTTATTTTTATTTTATTATATTCTTACTTTATTTAGTTTTTTTTTATTATATTTTTATTTTATTTATTTTTTTATTTTATTTATTTAATTTTTTTATTTTTAGCATCTAAAAACCTCAAATGTTATTTTATTTTTGCAAGATAAAATCATATACAATTTTTAATTTTAGTAAATTTTTTTGTCGTTCATAAATAAATTTAACTAAGAATTTTATTTACCAAAGGCACAGCACATTCCGATACTCCGAAAAGTTTTTATTCGTTCGGACTTCGGATCGATATAAATAATTTCATGGTGCGTTATAAACATTATAAACATACTGTATGTACTTTAATAACTCAAATGTTATAAAATAAATAAATGAAATAAATAATTTATTAAGTAGACAGCAGACTTGAATTTTAGATCGAGTTCTTTCTGTCATGCTTTCTTTATATTGTATTTCTTGTTATATTTTGATAAAATTGTGTAATTATTAATAGAAAGTTGGTTATTGTATGTAAATTGTTTAGAAGATAACTATAAATAAATACTATAATTTATATATAATTGTTAATCTACTATGACTTTTAATTCAGCAGGAAACTTCTATAATACCAAAAAAGACTTAATCTTGAATAATAGTTAAACATGATGTTTGCAATAAATACATTAAGACTTATTATAATAGAAATTGTGCACAGATTCCGAATATAAAATTACTTTCTAGAGTATATACCTACTAGAAATAAATAATAATTATAAATAATGCCCTTCTAAATTAATAAAAGTTTTCAAAATAAAAATAATTTGTATACCCACCTGACATAAAATCCCGTATTATCGATCAACTTGATGTTATACAAAAAGGTAGGAACTAATAATAAATTTGATCTACAGCCCTTAATTATTTTGTATCTGCTGTATAACTTTTAATATGATACACATGTCATGATGTCAACAGGTAAATAGATAAACTGTACTGTACGGTCAGCTAAACTGTACTGTACGAAAATATTTTAGCCAATCATAACTCATTGTATACTTTTCAATTTTTTGTTATTTATCGTACAATAAAATCT
>QZLH01001514.1:9085-28967 GCA_003833135.1 Oehlia diaphana
AAAGAGGAAGAGGTATGGGTTGTAGAAGGAGTAGGAATAAATCTTGAAGCATTAGATAAATTATTTTATTAAACGGTAATTATCGATCTTAATATTTCATTTACTGTAAATAAATAATTAAATTAAATACGATTTTTATTTATTATTTATCATTACAGACGTAAAATAACGGTTTAGAAGTAATAGTACTTCTTTTACCTTTGATTTTTCTCGATTCATTTTATTTTCTTTTTGATGATTTTTAACGATATTTTTAATAATTGAATATGATTATTATCCATTTTCTTTTTATTTTCAGCTAGTTTTTTAGCGAATTATTTTATTTTATTCTTTATTTATTATAATACTTTATAAATATCGCTTGACAATAAAATTATAAATAATTAATATTGATATTTTTTGATTTTAATATTTTTCGATATTTATCATTATTTAAATTGTTAAAATTAACTATTTCGATAATAATCGTTGTGCTTTTTAATCGATGTTAATCGTATTAATATATTCAGATTGATAATCTATATCGATTATACTTATTATCAATAATTATCACTTTTTTTTAATCGATGTTGATCGTATTAAGTTCAATAATCTATATTGATATAACCCAACGAGTGCGATTATTATCGATGTATATCACATTTTATAAATAATAGGATATATATCGATAAAGTGATATAAATTGCTATATATCACCTGAAAAAATTTCCTGATGAATTAACTTTAAATTTTATGACAATAACAATAATATTTATATAATCCCTTTAATATTCTAATCATAACCATATATAAATGTCTATTATTTTATATTCATTTATATACTAGAAACTCACTGTACCTAGTTGTTTAATATGATTTAAATGAATGAAAAAGACAGATGATGAACCTTTATCATTTAAGTAGCATACGAGATTCTTAATTGCATAAAAAATTACTGTAAAATATACTATACTATAAAGAAATATTTTTTTGGGGGGATTTCAGATGGTTTCAAATATTATTCACTTCAATAAACTCATCTATAGTTCTCGAAAAAAGTAATCAGAATTACAAAAAGTGCAAAAAATAAAAATCCAATGATTAAAATTACTTCAAATTTTACAAATTTATTGTTAAGTGTATAATTATTATGCATATAAAATTTCAGCTCTTTATTTCATTTCCTTGTCTTTCAATCAATTTTTTAATTAAGAAAAAAAAAGTCATTAAAAATTTAAGCTATAAAATCCAAAAAATTCTGTTACAGCATTCAAATAGTAGTTTATTAAGGATTGGATGATTATAAAATAAAGCTTACATAATGTTGATACTAATAAAAAAAATTTTACACTTTATCATTTGTTGGCTATTGAGAAATTTGAAATCAAAGTTTATTTTCGTATTGATCGGCAACTGGCCCTAGCCCTTAATATTAGTTGAAAGGGCAAAATTGGATTTAAAATATAATAAATATAAAGGATTATAGTAAAATCTAATTAATATTAGATAAATAATATTACATTTATTTGAAAAAATATCAATGCAAATAAATAAGCTTAATGCTTTTAAAATTGAGTTTTATTAATGATTTTTGAGTCAACTTTAATCCCAATTTGCAGATAAACTGATTAATTAAATGGCAAAAAAAAAAATTTTAATAAATTAATAAAAGATATTCTTTATGTTTATAATATTTTATTTCAAATATACATGCTGATTATTAAATGACTGAGAACAATATCAAATCTTTATAAAATTTACACCCTGCTTAAATTTTTAATGATATTTTTTTTCAATTAAAAAATCGATTGTGAGACAAAGAAATAGGATAAAAGGTTGAAATTTTATATTTATAACCTTTACACATTTAGCAACATATCTTCAAAATTTGAAGTTATTGTAATCACTGGTTTTTATTTTTTTGCATTTTTTACAATTCTGATTACTTATTTCAAGAACTGTATCTATTTAACACGAACTTGACATTTAATATTAATATCAGAATTATTGTTGAAACGAATTTCCTAAATTTAAGTTTTTTTACTTGTAAAATTTCATTATTATTTTCTAGAATTTTGAAGAAAAAAGAGTTAATGTTAATTTCTAGATAAGGTTTTGAAATGATAATTTTAAATTTCCATCAGATAAGAACTGAAGAATTGCCATATATGTAATAATTATTTTACAGGAAGCCGTAGATATACAGTATATCATTGGAGGAGCTGATATCAATGCTGACCATGTGAAATACCAAGGAGACTTTAAGTACACATAAATTAATTATTTACATTAATTATTTATTAGTAAACGGACTAAAACGGACTCATTTGAAAGTTTAGATTTAATTCATATAATCAAGGAATACTATCAATTAATCAAGTATAACAATTTGAATTCAGCCAAAATAAAAAATAAATAAATTATTAAATATATAATACTTAGTATGACAATATGTTTCTTAATTTTCCTCAAATACTATTATGTTAGTATATCATGTTCGTATATTTTTCATTCTTATTGATCAGATAATTTATGCAACGAATAATAGAGAATTTTGCATTAATAGATACTAATATTCTTACAACATAAACGCGACTATGTGATTTTCTATGAGACCAAAGATATTTATAATATTTATTTTTTTTATTTTCATATAATCATGTTCATGTTTTAATTACAAGATGTATAAATCAATTATACATTGTACAAGTATTTGATACTCAATCTTATCACGCTAGTAATATTTATTTAAATAATTTAAAAAATTTCAAATTGGCTATGTACAATTGTGTAGAAAAGGAATATGTTGAAAAGGTAATGAAATTTATATTTTCAAGTAACTGATTTATCTTTGAATTTTTTCACACGTCCGATATATATGACAGGTTATATTTTACAAAAAATATTTATTCCAATTTATAAAATGATTCTTTTCTTTTTAATAACGTTCTATTAATAGTACCCTAGCCATGGCAAAAAAAAAGTTGCAGTCACGTGATATTTGACCCGCATTATGGCGTAATGCACTAACATGTGAAAATAAACAGTGACGATTAAGGGGTGACGAATAAGTTTTTACCTACTCGAAAAAAACTGTCCCTCAGATACTGTAAATATAAAAAGTGAAAACGCGGTGGGGAGTGACGGTAGTGATGAAAAAAATGAAGTCACATGACTGCAACTTTTTTTTTTGCCACGACTAGGGTTCTGTTCTATTAAGGACTTAAAACCAGTGGTAGCATGTTTTTGATTGCTAGGTCTCATGAATCCTTAACGACTTTTTAATAGTAATAGATTAATTTTATTGTATTGCTGTATTATATATTTTATACAATTTAATATATTTTTTATTTTATTTTATTTTATTTTTATTTATTTTAACTTTAGAAAGATTGTCAGAATGGTTGATTCCTACACCAGAAACTACAAGTGGTATAATTATACATCTCATGCTAACGAAACCAACTAAAACTTAAGAAGCCCCTTCAATAAAAAAAAAATATCTATAGAAGCAATATCACTATTCTAGTTAAATCAACGCATTGGGTAATAAAAACGGTAACAAAAAAAGGAATATAAGAGGTATTATATGTGTGGACGAGAGAGGAATCTTCGCCCATATTCGATTACGCCTTCATAGAGGATTTAGATTTCAGAAAGTTTTCTACTCTCATTTTTTTTTGGATTATGGTCCTATACGGCCTGGTGGAGTGGTGTTACTTACCCCATAATGTGTCTGGAGACTGTTTAGGGTTCTAATGGTTCAAGGAATTGGAGATTTAAAGGATTGGCAAGTTTAACGTCGGAGGAAAAAAGGAATTATCACGCTATAACAAATGCGTAGCATAAGAAGCAGAGGCCTGACATGTTAAAGCTCGTGGTTGTACAGTATATTAGTTGATGTACGTTGATGGTGCTATGAGTATTTCTCGTTGAGGGATATGAAAATTGGTAAACAAAAATTTATTTTCTTTTTCTCTATTCTCTTCAATGTTTTGTAGTTTTTTTTTATCTTCGTTAGTTTTTATTTTTTGCTTATTAGATAAAATGATTAGTTATAAGGGCATATAGCAGTGGTACTTATGTCTCTATGTATTTCTTGATGTAATTATGGTTCTTGTAAAATGTTAAGGTAAATAATTAATTATTAGAAAAAAAAACTCATGTCAGTAAAATACAGAAATTTGTGTTAATCTTATGTCAGTTAAGCTTGAAATTGATGTTAAAGAAGTCAAACATTATATTAATAAATAACTAGTAATAGTAACAATCACTTCGCACAGGATTATTATTTTTTTAATCAATATACATAATTAAATTTATATTCATAACCATTGAAATAACTGATTGATAATAGACTTTCTATTCCAATATTGATAGACTTTTTACTCATCTTTTTAAATAAACACCACCTGTGAGAATATCATCAAGAAGATAATATAAATTTATTCAATGAAGTAATCAATTGATAACATACGAGACTATTATCACGTTATACTGGTGAGTGGTTTATTCGTAGTAATTTTCTTAAATTTACGTAATAAAAAATGCCATTATAATTTATAAATGAACATATTTCAACACATAGTCGTTGTTTATATTTTTTTCACGAAAATGATCTATAACTTTTTTTTATTTCACAATTAATTTATTTGATATGAAAAAATGATGGTTTATATAATAAAAATAATAAAATAATTTTCTTTTTTTTCTTGTATTATGTGCCACATATACATTATTGTAGTACATTTTATCAATAAAAGTTTGCACTAAAAGCGTAAGATTCTTATCTAATACACAAAATATAAATTATATAAATAAATGAAAAAAAACTTACTAAAAAAAAATCTCGTATTTAAAAAAAATTTATTTTTCGAGTTTGAAAAAGAGGACCAAAAATAGAAAAAGAAAATATTTTTTGATTTTGAAAAAAAAACTGAAAATAAAAAAAAAAATAATAAAAAAAGGTAACCGGGATAGCTCGATATACTGCGGCTGACCGAATCATCAGAGGACCCTAAAAAAAAGTGACTGACACGTGACTGCATTTTATTTATCACTTCCGTCCCACCGCGATAAAAACTTATTTGTCACACATTATTCGTCACTGATTATTTTCACGTGTTAGTGCATAACGCCGTAATGCGGGCCAAAAGTCACGTGCCAGTCACTTTTTTTCGCCATGGCTAGGGTATTAGTGATCTTAACTAAAATTGAATTAGCCATCTATTAGTCATGATCATGAAAAAATTACTCATATTGTCATATTGTCAAACAATTGTATTGTCAAAATAATTGTATAAGATATTATAGTCCCTAAATTAGTCACTGTGTATTCGAAAAAGTATTTATATATCCTTAATACCCCTCTTTTTTTTCGTCATCTTTTTTTTTTCGTCAACTAACAATTTTATATATATACAATATATACTTTCATCTTTTCTATTTTCTCTCTGCCTAGGCTTCTCTTTATTAGGGCTTCTATCTCTTAGGCCCTTTTCTTTACGTCTTCCTTTAAAGTGTGGGAGTGTGGGAGTGTGGGTTGGGAGTGCGGGTGGGTGTGTGGGAGTATAGGAGTGTGTATGTGTGGTATTTTAACATTTTTTTTTTTTGTCTTCTTTTTTTTTAGGTCTATCTTCTCTGTCTAGGTCTTCTCTTATTAGGTTTTCTTTTGCCCTTTTCTTCACGTCTTCCTTTAGGTAAGTGGGTTGGGAGTGTGGATGTGGGTTTGTGTATGTGGTGTTTCATTTCATTTTTTTTTTTCGTCATCTTTTTTTTTAGGTTTATCTTCTCTCTGTCTATCTTCTTTTTGGCCCTTTTTCTTTACGTCTCTCTTGATGGGAGTGCGGGTTGGGAGTGTGGAGTATGGGAGTGTGTGTGTGTGTGGTATTTTAACTTATTTTTTTCGTCTTCTTTTTTTTTTAGGTCTATCTTCTCTCTGTATAGGTCTTATTAGATCTTTTTCTTTTAACTTTGTTAAACCAATTTTTTTCATACCAGTACCTACTACAGAAGTACGTTGTGACTCCTTTCTTCACATCTTATTACTGACCCACAAGATAAGCATAAATCAATTTATAATATTTTTTCTTTCTTGAACATATACTACTCTGACGGTACTTTTTAGTTTATAAGCACATATAATTAGTTTTACTATCTTATCATCATATTTTTTGCTTTACCAACATAAAGATTCAATGTTTAAAATATTTGATTTTATGAATTTTGAAAAATAACAATAATATGTTTTAATACTTTTAAATTTTTAATTGAACGTCAAATTTTGTAATTACTATTTATTAACAAATATTTATAAAATGTTTGTGATAACTATAAATGCCGTATATAAATGATGTAAAAAAGTTATTTGAATGAAATTTTACAAACTGGACCAGTGGTAATAAACAAATTGATAGATTAATTCAAGAAATGCAATTAAAATTTAGTTGATCATAAAGATATACAAATTAAATGAATCAATGGTTTTAAAATGTTTAAATAATTTTCAGGATATTTCCAGTAATTTTTAGTAATTTTCTAAAAGAGGTATGTAAATATCTAATATTTGAACACTTTTCTTAAATATTATAATTAACTGGTTATTCAATTGATAATTATAATAACTTTGATAATTCCTGATAGAATTTTAAAGATATGTGGTATATCAGGACTCTGAGCAATATATAAATAAGTTGTTAAAAATATTATAATAGCTCTACGCAAGGTTTTTATTAAGATAAATAAGCAAATTCAACATGTGGCTTCACGAATTTCCAAAAAATAAGCAATCAAATCATGACCTTATAAGTATGAAAAAATCACAATAATAAAATATGTTGATAATTTCCAATTTATTTTTCATTTTATCAATTACCTCGATTACCTCGCGATATATAATTTAACATTTCATCATTGTTTTAATAATACCATCCTAACCAAAATATTGATCATATTTCTTTTCATTCCCTAGATCTTGTATATTACTATCGATTAAAACTTTTGTTTCTTAAAGAAATTCATCAATAACTGATGGTTCATTGTGATTTTCATCCAGGAAATATATTATTTAAGGATACTTATCATTGGGCTACTCCAAACCATATTTCAGATATGGAATGGAAAATCTTCCAAAGTACATAATACTTGATTGCTTAGACTGAGGTAAAATGCTAAATAGAAGATGAAGTTCATGCAGGCAATTTATTTTCTTTTTTCTTAATTCAGACTATTTGCTTTGTTTCTTTGTTAAAATAATTATTAATTAATTAGTTATTATACTAAAAAATACAATATTCTTAATTACTTTTATTGGTAGTTTTGTTTTTGATTAACCGGTAAGTAAAAATTATGATAGTGGTTAAAAAAATTATTCTGAAAAGAAATTAAGAAATTAGACATTACAATAATGTATTCATAATTATTGACCTAATTATTTACTAGTCATGATACAGGATAATATCGTGTGTTTATGCTTAAACACTAGCCTTAAAAACTGAAGCCAAATAAAAATTTAAAGCTCTAATAATGACTTCAACAATTATAAAACCGGATGGAATGGAAAGCATAAAGCTGACATCTTTATTTGAAAGAAATCAATATATTATATATAGTATATTAAAAAATTACAAAATTGTAAAATAAACTAAAATAAATTTTATAAATCCTCAAATTCCTTTAATTTATTACACAAATTTTCAACCTTAGCTTTTAAATTAATTTTCATACCTATGACTTCTTCAATTTCTTTAGTTTCTTTGATTAAATTTTTACTTTTAAATCTTTCAATCAAACATTCAATATTCTCACTCATTTCTTTGTCTATTAGATTTTTAAAATTTTCAAGTTTCGTTTCAATAATCTTATCACCATATTTCAAAATTGAACTTTTATCATAATTTTCTTTTTTAAAAGTACGCATTGTAAATGTAGTTTTTTCTTCAAAACCTTTATAAATAGCACCTTGATCATCTTTTCTTGTATCTGACCATTCTTCTAAAGATTTTGATTGACCAAAATAATAAATATGTTTTGGTTCAGGTTCAGGATTCCAAAAATGAATATGATGTAATGCTTCATAATCTGCTATATGATTTGCTTGATGTCGCAATAAAGTTTGTCTACCTTTAGTTGCCGCATTTTCATACACACCACTAAAAGTGAATGTATAAATAAAATTACTATCAAATAATAAATGGTAACTATAATTTGACGAAAAAACTCACCTCATAAAAGCAATCAACATATTCTGTAAAACAATTACAAGGACTATACTACCAATTAAAGTAAATACATCAACAGCCCAAAAATCAAATTGATCTCTTTGAATCATATTATCACTAATCCAAAAATATGTTGCTAATATTGCATCAAAGAAAGATGAAAATGGATTATCACTAGACTTTGGATCAAAATCGGATTTAAGTGTAATATTAAGTGTCTCATTTGTTGAGATATCTGTAGCAATTCCATTGTATGTAGAATCTTTAGTTTTAATCTTTGTAGGGTCTCTGAGAAGTATGATCCTATAATAAAGAAAAATAAGTTAATCATAGTAATTATGAATAAATTGAGTGAATTAGAAAAAATTTTTATACATTGTGTGTGCAAATGCAAGCATTACAACCAACATGAACAAAAAGTATGGTAATATAGTTTTGAAGATAATCAAAGCATAATAAATATAAATGCCAATCTCTATCAAATGTAAAGTATAAGTCAATTATGTAATAATGCAATAAAAGAATAATATTTCTTTAATTCATGTAAATTTACTTGATATTAGGCGGAGATAGCAAATCTAAAATGATTAAAATTAGTTAATTTTATACAGAAGAGGAATAATAAATTGTAACAAAACTTACCAATTCAATCCAAAGAAAGAAAGTTGAAAATGATATTCCAACAATTAATCTAATATCGATCTCTTTAAGACTTTCAAAACCATCAGTAAATTGAAAATTTTTGAACATAATTGACATTACAGTTACAGAAAGTGCAGTGGAAATTAAATCAAAACTGTTAAATATTTCACCAAAATATTTTTTATATCCACGATAACGAACTTGTAATACTTCAGTAAAAAGTTGATAAATTGCTAAATAATAAAATATAATAATTAATGTAAATATAAAATTTCCATTTATCATGTTGCTATGATTCAAATATGCCCAACTAACTAAAAAGAAACAAATGGAAAAGATAAGAAATCGAAGGAAAAGAAAAAAGAAGAAATTTCTCGCTTTTTGCCAACGGAAATCAATGACCGCTTCAGTTGCTGGATTATCATAAATATCATCATTATTTTCATAAAGTATCATTCTAGAAAATGGGCTCAATTTTTTCCTATCACATCGATTAATTTGATAAAATCGTGGTATAAATATAAACAAAAGAAGGTTTAGAATAATTTTTAACAAATTATACTCTTTATATTCTCTTTCAAAATTGTTCACAGTGAAACCGGGAAGAGGGACTATTCTTAAAGCTATTGGAGATTTTCCAAGATCATTATCAAAATTTTCGTAATTCTTAATTATGTAACTATTAAGAGATTTAATTTGGTTTCGTATATTATCGTACCACTTAATATTATCAGACTTCAATTTGACTATAGGTCTAAATGCTCTAAATTTGATGTTATGATTACGTCTTTCACGATATTCAGGTGGAATAATTTCATTAGGATCTTGAGCCGAGAAGTAGTCCTGATCTGCAAAACATTCTTTAAAAAATAACTTTCTAGCATAATCATCTATTAAAAATATAAAGGATTGTATGTTAATTTCAAATTTGAAAGCAGTAGAAAGGACAATTAAGATGGAGGACAGGTCAGAACTAAATACAAACCATAATTGTATTTAAATAATAAAGGGATTGCCTTAGAAACAGTACACATCCAACCCGCACAATCTGTTGCATGACGAGAATAATACTCTAAAAGATAAGCGACAATAATCGTATCTTTAAGTTCACGACCTATAAGTAGAACAATAAAATTTCAATTGTGAAAAATAATGCTGCGTCATGGAGTTAATAAGTTCAAGATTAATTTACTTACCTTTGCAATGATAAATCGCTAATTCCATATTATTTTTTGGTTCGATATCTTCATTATCTTTTAACCCATCATTTTTTCCATCAAAGTCAAGGTCGCCATCTTTTATAAACTTTTCTCCTGGCCATGAGTTATCTCTTGGTATATGTCTAGTTTCAAAAATTTTTTTCCTTCCCCCTTTTTCGCTTTTTCTTCCTACTTCTTTTTTTATATAATCATCTTTATCTTCAATAGTTTCTTCCTCACTCCCAAACAATATAAATTTTATCAAATGATCGCAATCACCAAGAATTAAATTTTTCAATACATTATATCGAACATCCAATAATTTAAAATTTTTTGGTTCATATTTAGCAAATTTCCAGACTATATGTTTGATATACCTAACCATTTCCTCATACTTTTAATTATAAATAAGCATTAATAAATTTAATTTCTAAAAACAGACGAAATTTAATGTGATTAACTTACTTTGTGTACCCTAATATAATTATTTGCAAGGCGTTTACCTTTATGACGCTTATTAAGATGTTCTAATGCTTTGCAAGCATGTCTTACTGCATGAAATTTTTCAATAATATCTTTTCGTTTAATTACTTTTTCCCATCTTTTTACCTTTACACTGCCATCTAATATCTCTTGTTTTTTTTTCTCTTTTTCCGCTTCGTCTATGTCTTTTTTTTCATTAATCTCTTCTAATCGTTTTTCAATATCATCTATTTCTTTATCTTCTTCCTTTATTATTTCATCCTCTTTCTTTTTTGCATGCTCTTTATTTTTTGCACGATCTTTATTTTTTGATTCTTCTTTACTATTACTTTTTCTTTCATACCAATAAACCTTTAAATGAAAATCATCCAATTTTTCATATAATTCATCGTTTGATTCATATTTAAAATCTTCAATTCGTAACTTTGTTTTTTCCCTTTCCTGATTTACAGGAATATGATTAGTCCATATATATTCGAGAAATGGTTTTCCTTTGTTGGGAAGGTCATCTTTGTTTTTTTTACTAATATCTTGGATTTGATGCCAAATTTGAACAGTGGATCTGCCAACAATAAGTCGTAAAGTTTCTTCTTCTGTTCCTTGTTGATCATGATAAAGACAGTAAGGAAATTTTGTATATTCGTCTAACACCCATGGTTCTGTGTCTATTGGTTTAAAGTTTTTATCCAACTTTTTATCTGGTTTTTCGTCGTTCTTCTCTTTTTTCTTTTTCTGTTTTAATTTTTTTTCAACTTTTTTAATGAATGATGAAACTGTTCCATCATCATCGATTTGTAAAATATTCCCTAAAGTTCTGGCTAAGCGAATTCTAATATCCTTTTTAGTACTTATTAGTGAATCATCTAACTCCACTATTTCATAATTGCTATTATTATATAAATCCCAAATTATGATCATCGCCTTGTCTTCCGGACATTTACCTATAATAATTATTTTTTCATCACTATCAATAAATTCTAGTAAGTCTATTTTTTCTAGTTCATCAAATTTCTTTAATGCAATTAGTAAACCATTCTCTCTATAATACAATCTAATAAATACAAATTAGATAATGCAAAATTAACTAATTAGAAGATGATTGATTATAAAAATGAAGAAATATATTTTTTTTCACGCCTGCGATCATATGTCGCATCTCCCTTTTTTGGTAATTTTGACCGCTCTACAAATTTTCTTAATATATCAAAAAGGATTTGAATGTTATTTTTGACTTTTGTATGTAACATATTATAGGGGTGCGACATAGCGCAGGTGCGATAAAAAACAAATGAATTATCATACCTAATAATATTATTTCCATGTGTAAAACAAAGTTGTAACTTGCCAACTGAAAAGGTATTAGAATAGTATTCATTTACAAACTCATCCTTTTTTTCATCTTTTTTTGCAGTAGTTTCTAATTCCATCTTTGCCAGATCAAAGACTAAAATAAAATGCATTAATATATTTTCGATTGTATTTAAGAGGTAAATAACTTAAAATTTTTACCTTCGAGAAATTGTACGTCATCCTCAAATTGTGTAGCCAAAAAATATTTGTTGTAAATGCATGAGAGAAGTCGTTTTATATAATCATTTTTATCATTTTCCGTATACCAGTCATCTAATTCACGTCTAATACTTTGTGGGTATTCAAATTTCTTATTCAAGTGAAAAAGATCACTATTACTGTTAAAATGAATACTATATATCCCACGGAAATTCAATATTACAAGTCTTTTTTGTTGAGTATCGTCCAAATTCTCTTCTTTTGAAACCTCCACGAATCTACATATACCTGATATTTCATTATAATAGTAACGAGTCACTTCACTAAGATTAAGAACATAACTATTATTCTCTTTTTTAAATCTGAGACGATAAATAACAGTTTTTCCAGGTGAATTATCGCCGTAAATATCTTTATTTTCAGTTTCTGGTTGCTGATTATTATTATTTACTTCCTCAGTTACTTTCATATCTTTGTCAACATTTATGCGAGATATGGTAACAAAAATAAAACATTCATTGTTATTCTCCTCGTACATATTTGATATATCAAAAGACCATTTGAACATTTCGTTCTTTTCATCCTTTTTAGAACTATTGTTTTCAGAAATTTGCAATTCATCTTCTTTAATTGAATAAAACTTATCACGATCTGTTTTATAAAATTTATCAATAGTTAAGTCATCTTTTATTTTAAAATAAGCGATTGTTTTATCAATTGTGTCTGGTCCATCGGATGATTCTTTCTTATTATTACGAACATCTCCGTTGCGGAAAACGAATTCACGATGATCAGTGTTTTCCAATAATTTAACCCGAAGGTTTGCTTTTTTTTATTAAAAGTAAATATTAATATATATACTGTATGATTATATAAATTATTTTCTAATGACGAAATATATATATTTTTTTTTACCTGTATTAAATGTAACGACAAACTTTCCATCTTGACAAATTGCAATTTGATAATCTCCCTCCTTCCCAGTGACGTCATCTTCAATTTCATATTTTACTTTTTCAATCTCATATTTTTTTTCACTTTTAATAAAACTTAAAACATCCTTAAATGTATTTTTATATTTGATTTGATAAGCTTTTATATCGAGATATTCATCAATGTCAACATTGATAGTGTAAAAAGAATTTTTATTCATGTTTTTCGTTTATAAGAATTTATTTAGAAAGATTTCTTTTTGATAATTTGAATAAGACGAAAGTGATTAATGCATGAAAATGCTCAATTTATTTAAAAAATATAAAAAATTTTACGAAATCAGTATGACAACATCACATAATCCTCTTTATTATACTTCCGATTTGAGATTAATTCTGACTGCATCTATTAGTAATCAAATTTTTTTTTTATTTAAAAAATCTAAATTAAGTAGTACTGTTTTGCATGATGATCATAATGAAGATTACATTGTATAGAGTTTATCCATAAAAAACAAATATCCGCGGATATTCGAATATCCGGATTGAACGGATACAGAGTAAATGTTTAGCATTATCTCTAGCATTACATTAAGAAATATTTATTTTAATTAAAATAATAAATTTTTTTTTTGTAAATCCTAATCTTATGTATGGCGAAAATAAGTATGCCATACATAGTATGCATACGCTCATATTTAATATCCATACATGTATGGACACAATCAAAGCATACATAAGCATACACAATATTAAGCATACGATACATGTTTTATAATCACCTCAATAAGTACATAATTGAATACCAATAAAGAGATTAATTTAATTAGTTACCACTTACATCTCATTCAATAACTTATTAGTCCAAATAAATATACATATTATTAATTGTTATATTGATTTGTAAGTTGATTTTATAATAATTGTGTATTGGGCTTAGTCACAAATGACTTACATTGACTAATTTTAGTATATTTATAACGTTCAACATGCATATTTATTGACTGTTTTCTTTATTTTCTTTATTTACAAGTTAATTAATATATTTATATAAATCAAAAGAAGTAGAAGTGAAAACGTGTATCATTTTGCAAATAGAAATTAAAGAACGAAAAATGCAAACAGCGAATCATAGAGCTTTGGCAGAAGTTGAAGAACTAGAATTGGAAAATACGAAGAGCTACGCAATGAATTAAAAATTAAACTTTTTTTCATTTTTGGCTTAATAATTAGAAATTATTGTGCCGTGTTTTATGATTGATCGTCACGTACTATTATGTTATTTGTTTGTATGCTAAAATTCATACATGACTATATGTATGGTTTTTTACAAGTCTGTATGGATTTGCATACTTTAGATTGAAAGCCATACAGTGCATACATGAAAAACAATACCATATCCGATTTTTGTGTTATCCGTTTATCCGGATATCAGCTGATTTATCCGGATATCCAATTATTTTTGCAGACTAATTCAGGCCAAATTTATAATTCCGACCAGGATTTACTGGTAAGACGATCATTTCTATTTTTAGCGATAGCGTTCCACAAAAATTTTATTTCTAAAAATCAAAAATTTCCTTTTTGGGAGGTTGTGTAAAATAAATGTCTAAAAAAGGAAATATTTAGCATAATTCCGACCGGAATTATAATATTTGCTCTTAATGGATAATATCCGGATATTCAGAATTCTGTATCCGTTGAATTTATTAATTGTGGGGCGCAGTAGTATATTTGAAACTTAGTATATAAATTTTAATTTTAATTTTAATTTAATTGTTTTATTTTTGATCTTGTGATAAATTTAGCGTCCGAGATGACGTTAAACTAAATGATTAATAGGTCAGATGACACGATGTCAGTAATTAGTAGATCATACTAATAATGATGTAATATTTATTTTCTCAATTTGGAGAACAAGAGATTTGTAGTGAGTTGAAATAATTTGTTGTATAAAGATTTTGTAAAAATTAAGACCCGGGAATATCCAACGTGAGGCGCAGTAAAAACACACGATTTTGGGAAATTATAAATAGAGGTAGATCTGAACATAGAGAAAGGGATCGTCGTTTTGAAGAATTTAATTAATATTATTTATTTTATTAACAACCAAGCATATGATTGTATTTATATTTTTTTTATTAATAAAGTGTTATTTTGCTAATATCTAAGGTGGCAACGTGACTTATCACGGGCTTAGGTATTACACCGTTCAATCCGGATATTCGAATATCCGTGAATATCCGTTTTTTAACGGAACGGGTATAAACTCTATAATAGGTTAAAAATGACAAATAATGCCAAGTTGAATCATAATTTGGAATTCGTGACACAACTGTATGTATCCTTTAAACTTATATACAGTTGAGGCATATTGAGACATTTTTTAGTGGACTTAATTTCTTGCACGATCTTCACTAAAAAAATACTAAAAATTATATATTTTTATTGTCTTTTCTAAAAAAGGATATGAAAATAAAGTAAATAACCTGTCCACAAACTTAACCTTCAAATTTATCGTCAGCTTTGTATTTTATTCTAGGAAATTTTATTGGTAGGTATTATGAATAGGGCGCTATGATCTGCGAAATACAGTTGTTATTATTTGTAAAACATTAATACAGTAGACTTATATATGTAGTTTAAGAAATTTCAGAAATTTTTTTTTTTTGATTATTAATTTTTTTGTCCGATTTTTTTTGAAAAAAAAAAAAATTTTTCAGTTTTGGAAAAAAAATTAAGCCTAAACGGAACTCTTTTTTTTTTAGAATTTTTTTTTCGGTACTTTTTTTTTCGGATTCCTTTTTTTTCCGGAAATTTCCCTTTTTTAAAATCGGTTCTTTCTTTATCCTTTTTCTTTCCCCAAATTTTTTTTAAAATTTTTTTTTCTTTCAATTTTTTATTATTATTAAATAAAGAAATAAAATATTATATTAAATATATTTACAAAATTATTGACCGACGTTGATAGAAAGATAATTAAGATTTTTCAATTAAATTGAACGTTGGATAAATAGTTTGATTTTCAAATTCATAAAAATCAAAAAAATTGATATTTTTACAATATTTTATAATTAATTAATTGAAGAAATTGTTAATTTAACGTTAATAATTAGATTATTATCCATATCCGGAATTCTCTAA
Organism: Oehlia diaphana; assembly: GCA_003833135.1. NCBI lineage: Eukaryota > Fungi > Glomeromycota > Glomeromycetes > Glomerales > Glomeraceae > Oehlia > Oehlia diaphana. The sequence goes on from QZLH01001514.1 coordinate 25,193, forward strand.
ATAATCACCAGATTTTTGAATAAAGATTTTAATTCAAATGGTTTGGTTAATTAATAATTTATTCGAGTAAAATGAGTATCAAAAGAATAATAATAAATGAAATGAACAAATTCTAATACATTTAATTGTTCAAATATTGTTCCTAAGTTGGTTATAAGTTTAAGATTGACGTAATATAAAATAATAAGAAATAATTATAAAATATTTTGTAATTAATTAATAAAAATATTTGTAGTATTTTCATATAAATATAAAAGTTTTTTCGAAAATACTTCTAAAAAAATCAATCAATTTTTATTGATAATTATTTTTTCACAATTCTTAATTGCCGATCCGCCTAAAATTTGCACTGCGTTACTAATAAAATTCAGGGATAATGGCGATAATAAAAAAAAGCATTTTTTGCATCTCGCGCGCGAAATAAGTTTCACCCATTTTACAAACAGAAATATCATAAATACAATATTTTCTTTCATTTTATGACAAGTCATATTTGCCAAAAAATTTTATAATTATATTTCTGTAACTGGTTTTCTTCAGCTTTCACTTGTTTTTAATAATAAAAATATTTCAAAAAAGCTTTTAAAAACAACTTTAGAAGCTAAAAATTATAGGTTTTTAATGTAAATAATAAAATGAAATATTGAAATTTCATATATTTTAAAGTGTAAATCTGACACGCGCACATAGTAAACTAATTATTTTGCATATGAATGTATAACTTTTTTTTGCAAATTCATTTTTTTCAAGTATTTTTTCAGTATATCATATGATTTTTTTTAGTCAATATATCATCTATGAGATATTCTTTTTTGAAGTTTGTGTTTTAGCACAAAATTGGCAAATTTAACCCTGAATTTTATTAGTAACGCAGTGCCGATTTTAGGCAGATTTGCAATTAAGTAAACTTGTAAGCAAAGAAAAATACATGATTTTATGATTTTAAAGTTTATCATATCTACTGATCTGTAAAATTAGCTAAAATTAAGACTTTTATAAAAATTTATTCGTTGTAATAACTGACAGATAAATAATTAACTGATGGATAAATAATTAGCTGATAAAATACTATTTATAGTTTAGTTTAGTCACAAGATAGTCATATAATAATGTATTTCTTTATTTTCCTTAAATTTTCTAAATTTTTAGTAGAAAAAGATAGTAGATATTAGAAATAATTGTCTTAAAATGTATAAATACAAGTAGTTTTCAATAAGATTTTTGCAGTTCATAATTTTGTAGTTCAAAATTAATAAAATAAAAAAATTAAAAAAAATTAAATTAGTCTTTGTATTAAAAACATAACACATTCTTTTAGCCTTTTTCTTATGATGAAAAAGTGCAATATTAATTATTTTATATAAAATATGAGGAAACTATCACAAATTGAAATTTTGGTAAGAAATTTTAATATTTATTTTGATTTTTATTTTAACCAAGCATTATTATTTTATAAACTCCACATCACGTCAGTGGCAACATGAGGTAAATTATTATCTTGTAGGCGACAGGTGTCACATCATTTAACAAGAATTGTATTTCACAAACCTAAATTAAATATATATTACATGTTTAGATAATCTGAATTTATCAGAAAATAAAAAAAAATTTTTAAATTATATTTAAAAACTAATGATAATTACTGCTTCTTTTTTCAATTACTTTTCAATTATTTTTCAATTACTTTTTTGTAGACGATTTCTATTTGTATACGGGTGTTTAAATATAGGTTTTAAAAAAGTAAATTTTTATGCTGATCATTTAATGTTGGGAAGAATTAAATTTAATGAAAACAGGAAAAAAAAGAATTTGTTAAATAATTAAAATTGACATTTAAATTCAACTTAGTCGCTTTAAGTAAATTTGCAGAACAAACAAAAATACATATATCACATGTTCCTTTTAAAATTATATTTATTAATAATTTTTTTACATAAATTTTTAATAAAGTTACCTGATATGTGTATGAACATTCCATGTAAATTAAGAAATTTTCTTTTTGTTAAATAAGTTAAATAAGTTTATAAATATCTAAAATAGTTATTTTTAAACAGTAAGTAAAAGAAAAAAAATAAATATATATATTTTATTTATAAGAAAAATTATTTTTTATTTGTTTTTAACTTTAATTCCTCTTTTTTTTCTGTAAAATATATATTAAATTAAAATATAAACTATGATATAGGATTTTTGAACTAATTTTATACTAATTGTCTTCTATTTTTTAATATTTATTTAATAGGTTTATTCAATTAAAATCTTAAATAACAGCTCATTGGAAACATTTGCTGGTTGAATAGGGTATTTTAGAGGTTCAGGTTTATGAATACGTAAACTAAATACTATAATAAAATATCGATCCCTATGAGGACGATTAAAAAAAAAAAAATCTTAAATAACAAATAATTATCATTAAATAAGGCAATAATTATTCAAGATCTCTTGTAAAAATAATTTTTTGGTAAGAATATACTAAATAGCATATCCCGTTTAAAAGCATAAGCGCCCAGGAGGTTTCGTACCTTCATTCCCTTTGCGTGATAGTGTGAATCAAACAAAGATAATATAACTTTAAAAATTTATTTATATCAGATTTTATGCAATTTACATGTTTATTAATATCTCAGCATTCATGTGTGCTAATAAAGTAATTTTATATTCATTTGAAAGGTGGAAATATACTCTATCTTAGTAATTAAAGATCATTCAAATTGAATTACTAGATATAGAGATATCAACAATCAAAAGTTAAAAATTAAAAATAATTATACTAAGCGCATTTACTCAACAACCAGTAATTCAATTCATGCAATTTTATATTTATTAGATAGGCCTTTGTTTTCTCTTTCAAATGAATATAAATTATCTATCTAGTATATATGTATGTGAAGTTATTTAAAATTTTTATCACAATAATTTTATGATGTTATATTAAAAAAAAATAAAAAATTATATAACAATCAATTTTATTCATATCAGCTGACATTGATCTATTAATTTATACACTAATTTATATTTACGCATAAAATTGGTTTTTTGATGAAAAAGCTAAATTCCAGAAATTGGCGCATATATAATAATCTTTGCTTATAAAAATTTAATTTAATCAAAATTATACTGAATTATATAGCTAATTTTAGTGTATTAAATTTTGTCTGGTAATTAAACTTTTATCTGTAACCACGTATAAAGATGTTAGCCATAACTACAGATCAAAAAGTAAAAAATCAGGCATTAATCAGTCACCAATTGGGTACCAATCAGGTGGCTGATTGGTAACTGATTGGTGACTGATTGGTATTTTTACCAAATACTATTACCAATCAGGCAGTTTGCTAACTTTTAATTAGGGCTCCGATTGGTATCGGTAAATACCGAACCGAACTGATCGGTTTCGGTATCAGATCGGTTTCGGTTTTGCAATTTACCGAAACTGAACCATTCGGTAAATTATCGATCGGTTTCGGTCACTGCAGTTTCGGTATCGGTTTTGCGATTTACTGAACCGATTTACCGAAGTTAAAAAATGTTGCGAAACGTTTTTTAACATGTAAAATTAATAAATAAAAAACGTTTTGCAACGTTTTTTTATCAAAATAGTTAAAAAACGTTGCAGAACGTTTTTAACATGTATAAAAAAACGTTTCGCAACGTTTTTTTATTGAAACTGTTAAAAAACATTTCGAAACGTTTTTTAACATGTAATTTGGCAATAAAAAACGTTTTTCGCAACGTTTTTAATTATTTGAACAAAAAACGTTGTGAAATGTTTTTT
>QZLH01001518.1:13040-28880 GCA_003833135.1 Oehlia diaphana
TAGGCAAAAAATAAAAGAGCCATAACAAAAATAGTTTGAAGTCACTAAAAAATAAAAATTGTGTCACAATGCAAAAAATTAACCAATTAAATTTATGTATAGTGAAAATCACTATTAGTGAAAATCATTACTGGTGAGTGGTGATCTTTCACAAAACCCAAAGAATAATTAAAAAATAATTTTTTTTTTAAGAATTGTTAAGTAATAAAATTGAAAAGCAGATTTACCTCTAACTGTTAACGTAGTTAACAGGTGAATACTAGTAATTTTTAAAAATATACTGCTACTTAGAATAATACAAATTAGAGAAGTCTAACTAAAAACTAAACTAACTTTCGTAATAATGATAAAATTTCTGCTAAAACCTCCTTGTTATCCTTATTACCACCTTTGTTCTTTGAGATATTCTTTGTCTTCTTCTGAACTTTGGGTTTCTTCGACTGGTTATTATTCTTTAGAGCTTTGGTCGAGGATTGTTGCTGATCCTTCTTCTTGGGCTGATTACTATCTGAAACTTTACCTATTTTACCAGATTTCTTTGCGTTCAGGGTATTTTTAGCCTTCGGTTTCTTTTGTTGTGCTTTCTTCAGGTTGGGAATGGAGTGTTGACACCATTTCAACTCTTTACCTTCTGGTAAGAAAACTTGTGGTGTATCTAAGGCTCTAAGTGTAGTCTCCTAATTCTCGAAATAACCTACAAGTTTCCTCCTTCCTTTACTTGTTTGAATTATTTTAAACGAGCTAGCATCGCACGTCATTAAAAATTCGGTTGGTTTACGGTCCTTCCACAAGGTAGCCATTGTCATATCCTCTGGAATGTCATGAATAACAGCTTGGAATTTCTCACATTGTTTTCTTTCTCAGAGAGTCCAACTTGCAGGGAATCAATCATCTTACGGGTATTCCCAGATCAGTTGTCCAAAATTTGTTAAACTGGGGAAGGGAAAATGAGGATAGTGCTATCTTGACTCTAAAAGTCTGATACTTGTGTTGATGTTTAAGTGAACACTTAATAGTATTTTCCCATAATTTTAACTCTACTAGTATTTTCTGCAGGTCCCAGGTATACAGGATATCGTAAACTATTATGTCTTGGATTCGCTCTTGCTCCTCTCTGACAGCTTCGTACCCTGTCAGTATTTGATTAGTCTCATTGTCAAGTGATTTCTTCCCCTTTTGTTAGAGTTTATTGACTGATGTTTGTGCATCAGGTTTTGCCGTTGTTGATTGGTTCTTGGTTTGTTTATCATCTGAAACACGCACTTGTTTTTTCTTCCAGAAAGTTTTAGGTGTCACAGTTTGATCAACAGGGCCATTTCCTTATCAGGCAGTACTGGAGGCTTATCAGATGCTGTGTTTGGTGTTTGTTTACCTAAATCAATGATTATTTGATCTGAATCACCAGTATCAATCTCATCTTCAGATGACTCATCGAATTCATCATCTGTATCCTTTTCGTCACCCATATCTCCAAATGTAGCATAGTAGTGGTGCATAAAGCTATCCCACGATAAGGACGACATATAGAAAGCCATAGAAAATAATAGTGATAGGGTGGTAGGTTGAATATTCGTAGTTTGAGCTTGACTGGTGAAGTTCGTGAGGTTGGCAGACTTGCCGAACATCGCCGTTAGTAACTGAGTTTTATTTGTAGGAACTGGAGGGTTTTTTTCAAAGAGAGTCTTTCAGAAACCAGAATGTATAAAAGACTCTAGGTTATTTGAAACATTTTGTAAAAATATTGTTCGTTGCTCGGCAACAAACTCTAGAGCTTGTTCGTTAGCTATTCTACTCTTGTCCATATTATTTTTATAATATATTGTAATAAAATTAAATAAAGGAATATTTTTTATAAAAAATTATTACGCAGAAATTTTCGTAAAAAATAATTTCAGGAGAAAGTTTTTTTTTTTGATCATATAAATAAAAAAAATTAGAAGTTCAGTTCAATAATTATACATATTTTCACAATCATGTGATCTACATATTGAAAAGAACGAATGGTAAAAGTCATCTCACTATACTTAAAGAAAAAAATAAAGTTCAAGTCTAATCTGAAATAAATATTTAAATAAACAAAATTAAAAAAAAAAACTAAAAAAGTTTCAAAATGAACTGTTTTAAAATTTACTGATCGATCCTATCATCTGGGATAAGAAAACTAAACTACAAAAATTAATAAAAAAAAACTAAAATTAATAATGAAAAAATAAAACTTATCAATTTTACAGAAGAAACTTACAAAGCTGAAAAAATTCTAAGAAATCGTCCTACAAAAGTAAGAGATAGAGGAATGGCAGGAAAAACGAAAGAGGAGAGAAAAGGGTGAGAGGAAAGGTGAGAAGAAAAGTTCCAGAATTCCTACAAATTAAAGAAATAGAAATGTTAATACAGTATAACGTTTCTTTTTTTTAAAAAAAAGAACTAAGATTCATAATACTTACAAATTTTAGTTCTTTTTCGTTCTTCAGAAGCCACCTGAAACCTATAAAAAAAAGAATAAGAACTTAGTAATCGTTCATAACAACAAAATAATTATAATAACAAAAACTAAGATTTGTATATACTTACAAATCTTGATCTTTTTCCATTCCTCAGAAATCCACCCAAACCTATAAAAAAAAAGAAATAATAGTTAGTAACCATTCATAATAATAATAAAAAAAATAATAAAAACCAAGTTTTATACTTATGAATCTTAGAAATCCACTCAAATCTATAAAAAAAGAAAGGAACAGTTAGTAAACCATTCTATAATATTAAAAAATAAAATAAAATAAAAAACTAAGATTCTTACGAATCTTTGTTTCTTCTTTCCGTTCTTTAAAATCCACCTAAACCTTTAAAAAAGGAAAGGAATACTTAGTAAATCGTTCTATAATATTAAAAAAAAATAAAATACGGAAGTTCAAGATTTTTATGAATCTTGGTTTCCTATTTGCCAGAAGTTCACTGAACCTATAAAAAAAAGAAGTAAACTATTCATAATAATGAAAGAAAAAAAAATTTAAGATATACTTATGAATCTTAAAAGTACTTCTTTTTCTATTCTTCAGAAGTCCATCTCCTTTCATTTTCCTCTTTCATTTTCATTTTACCATTTCCCTTTCATTTTACCCTTTCCCTTTTATTCCCTTTCATTTTACCCTTTTCCTTTCATTTTCTCTTTTCCTTTTGTTTTCTAAAACCTAAAAAAAAGAATAGTTAGTAAACCATTCCATAATATTAAAAAAAAGATCAAGATAGTATCCTATGAAAAGAAGAGAAATGTTAGAACATTTCTTAATTACAATAAATACACTGCTGACCTGTTGACCTCCCATTTACCTCTATTCCTGAAAAATGAGACTGTAAGTAAAAAAACATAAAATTTAAAAAGAAATATACTAACCTTCTGCACTTTTCGCATTTTTAATCACAAAAACATTTCAAGAGACCATTTCTAATACATTTCAAAAAAAAGCCTAAAAAAAATAATAAAGTTTTTTAGAAAGTAGGAGGAATACTATGTAAAAAAAGGATGAAGGAAAGTTTAAATTAAACTTTTAATCGTACTTATTGCTTAATCACATGGTATATATGCATGAGTGATACATGATACAACATGATCTATCAATATTTCACATATTTTTTATAATAAATGGCTATTCGACCATAATTCAACAAGGTTGAATATGTACTTAGGTCAAATTTTTTTGAATTAGGTTGAATATAGGTCAAGTTGTATTAAGGTCAAATTTTCTTATTTTAGGAATGTTGCAAAAACAACCAGGATAAGAGTTAAAGGAGTATTCATTCAGAGAAGAAGAGATAGGAAGCCAATGTAACATGATAGCAAAATCCTTTTTGGAATATTTGACACACATATGAATAACAGATAAAGCCTGAGTAGTGAAATCAAAAAAAATGGCCCATAAAAGATGGACTTTTTCATTAGGGAAATTATAATTTATTAAAGAGGAGAAGCTACAGTAAAAAAAGAATTAATGATATATTTTGATAAAAGAGAAAAAGAAGAAGTTAAAGAAATTATATTTTGAGATAGAAATTTAAACCAAACAGGAATCCATCCTTTTTTTCCAACAATTTCTAAAAATCAAAGATCAGTCTAAGAAGGTAAGAGAAAAGTGCCATAAGGTGAAACCAATTGAACAAGAACAAAAAGATTCAGATTTTTCCAAAGTCTCCAACTCCAATCAAACAATTGAGCTGGTAATATAATACAAAGAGGTATAGCTGGGTGAAGATCTCTTCTCAAAGGTTGGAAAGGTAAAGACCATGTGACACTTAAGCATGAAAAGAAGAGAAGGAAGTCTAATACATTGAGGACAATGGATCATTTCTCTACGAGTCTATAAAGGAGCCAAAAAATATTCATTCCAGAGAGCAGTATAATATTCCACTGAGTCAGATAAGTGTTGAGTAAATCTGGTTGACAAGAAAGCTGAAACCAAGTTCTTTTGCCATCATAGAAATATTTTAAATGCCACCAAAGGGGCAGTTGTAAAGGCAGTAACCTTATAATCAGGAAGTAAGGAGGCTAAATTCGTCAATTGAGATGGTAATGCAGCAATCATTTGAGAAAGTTGTGCAGGGCAAACAGATCTTTTTGTTGAAAGATAAAATAATAATCAATCCAAAAATTAGTTAATAACAATTAATTTGGTGAGTTCAGGAGAATAAGAATGGTGATAAATATTAGAGACATGTTGAAATGGTAAAGAAGTAACTGTAGCAGTATAAATAGACTTCTTAAAAGCATGCTATAATTTGTCTAAAGACAAAGAGGAGAAGTTTGATAAAGAAGGATGGTGGGTAGACAAATATAATTGAAGATATGAATTAATTTCTATGGTAAATTTCTTCCATTGTAAATCAGTAGTATTTTATTAGGTAAAAATCAATTTTTTGTTTGAAATAGGATTTAGCTAAGATGGAAAAACAAGAACTAAAATCAAAGGCAGTGATGAGAACGTGATGATCAGTAAATGGTCGATCAGCAAGATCAGGGCATAAACCATATATAATCTAATCGAGAAGAGCCATTATCATGGTAATAAGTTGGATTAGGACCAGAAAGGGAAGAAGAATGTGCTTGATGATCAGTGAAATATCTAGAGGAAAGTAGTTGAAGAAGTCAGAAATGATGTTGAGGATAAGAAGAATGAGTCATTTCATCAGTATTAAAATCGCCTAGAATAATATATGAAGGGGATTACGTCAATACCATCATGTGAACGATTTCAATATATTATTCAGTTCTATTTTTAAAGATAAATTTAGCATTAGAAGGAGTGAGACAAGTGTCATTGATTGATAGAACACCAAAAGAAGAGTGAAGAAAGTAATTAATTAGATGTAGTTGTCGCACTGGAAAGATAAACCATTAGCATTAATTTGACCAAAATTAAGAAGAGGAGAAGAATGGGGAGTAAATTATATTATTGTTGTCTGTTATTTTTGGATATAATCAAAGAAGGAGAGGAAATGATAAATTAATTCTTGGACTGTCCCTGTTGGAGAGCCAAGAGTTGAGTTTGTTGTCCAATTCCTTTTTGTACCATTCCCATAATATTGGTAACAGTACTAGTAAGCTATATTCCACATTGCTAGGTGAATTAGAAGCCACAGTTGAAGAAGGAAGAGGAGTGAATTGTGGAATTGGTGTAAAGCCAGAAGTAGAGGTAATTGGAGGTGAATTAATATCAATGAGCTTATTGTTTTTATTAATTTGAGACAGAACGAGTAATGTTAAAAGGTTACGTAGATTCTATTTTCAAGATTCTATTATTCATAGAGGTGATTTGGGCAGAGATGGCAGCAACTTCTTGGATGACCTGTTGTAAAGCATCATTAATCTCAGACCAATTTATTGTAGGTATAGTGGGAGGTTCCTGATCAAATCCAAGATCTTCAGTAAAATGATTAAGTTCAGCCTGATCAGGTTGATAGTCTATATTGAGAGCGAGACCGTGAATGATTATTATTTTTATTGATAGATTTGAAGGTTGAACAAATATGCAAGTTATTGGAGCGAGAGTGTGATCTTTGATCTTAAGCAGGACAGGCAAAATGATTATGTCATTTGGTCAGGTGAGAAGGAGGGAGGTGTTTATTATATAGTTCATGTAATTTATCATTATTGTCATACTTCAACTTACAGTGTTTGGTGGATGAGAACGCATAGTAGACTGCCAAGATTGAAGTGATCATTAGGAGCGAGATGATCATTCACAATGATAGAAGAGTGAGACTTACGCTTTTAAGAGCACAAGAGATATCTATTGCTACTTTCATAGCAGCTTGTGAGGTAAGTGACAGTAAGTGTATGGTTTAGGATTGTAAGAATTCATAGAGAAGGGAACATTGATAGATTTAGCAGAAACTTTATGAGCAATTTCAGTGGTAATTAAAATTCCTGTATTGTATTTTTGTCTATATATGTATGTATACTTCTTTTTTTGAACTATGTATGGACATATATTGTTTAATCATACGTTCATACTTGCTTTCCATAATATATATATATTAACCCTGTATGAATGTATGGATTGTTCTACTATGTCTGGGTCATAAATGTTAAAAAAATCGTGTATTTAATGTAAAATTTTACACAAATTAAAATATTCACTAATTTATAAACTTTGTTTATCTAATTTATCCTTTGCATTATTATATGTTTTTCTGATTTTTTAATTTCAATGCTTCAGCTTTAGTTTCTATAAATCGTGCTTCTACTTCAGCTACCCATGCTTTAATTTCATGCTCTATTAATGTCATCTTTCTCTCTTTAATATCTAATTTGAGCAATTCATTATTATTAGTCTTAGGTAATGCTGTCTTCTCATTTCTGATGCAGAATCTTGTCCTTTTTTTGATTTGGTTTTGCTAGTAGAGGAAGAAAGCTTTCTTTCAATTTATCATTTGTATCATAATATTGAAGAAAATATTAGTATTTTAATATAAAAATAAATAGAAAATAATATATATTCTTATTTACCTTTACGTTTTATTGATCTTTGAATTCTCTTGATGAGTATAAGGGACTCCCATTTTATCATAAATCTCAATTGTCTTATAACATCATTCATCATATCTTTTTCCTCTTTTAAGATTTAAATTATTTGATTACAAAAATGATTACACGCTAAATTTAAATTAGAAAATTATAACCAATTAACCTTAAAATAGCTGATAAAAACTCAGTTGTTTTCCTTCTTTATTTACCATTAGTGATCCGATCCTATTTTTGCTTAATCCAGATAGATCCATGATCCGGATTGAATTCAGATATCCACATCCTATAATTTTCAAGAGGATGGATCTGTTCTACCAAACTGTTTCATTTTGACAGGAATGACCCTTGAATTCTTGTGGCCTTCTCTGAATAGCTTTTGAAACTCAAGTGTTTCATAAGTCATAAAATAGTATTCAACCAGTAAATCAAACATTGAATTTTACATCACTACATTTTCAATGACTCACTTCTAGTGACTATTAATTGTTGAATATTCTGCGAATTGATTCTTTTTGGTTCTTCTTTTTTGTTTTTTGAAAACTTGTCAGCCTTTGCCAAGGACCCAACAAATGCTTGATTGTAGAAAAGTTCTAATCCCTTTACATTTTCTCCAGAATTTATAATACTATCAATGTAAATATCAGCCATCATTCATCATATAATTTCTGATTCTATTTTCCTATGACTGTTCGGTAATGCGCCTAAAATTTAAAATTGTGAATATAATATACCATTCATGCGTTTGAAAGAGAAACATCAGAATGTGTATAAAGGTCCAAAATCATATGTACATTCACTCAAATGAAGTGAAAGATGGAGTTTAGGAATAATTTTATCTCGTCCATAATGTTTCTCAATCAACTTCACAATTTCAATCAATCTTTCATGTGATTTTCTTACAGCATCAAGTTCACTTTCACAAAATGATGGAGAATTTTCTGATCATGTACCAAAAGGTAACTTCATAGTGATACTGTAGCATAAATTGTGAAAAAGATTTGCCATTGATCTGCTGTAATATTTAACCGCAATGGATTTTACCAGGAATTCATTCCAAATCAGATGAAAACTGAAACTCATCCATTTTTTTTGAATTTTTATAAACGATTGTTGGTTCAAAATTCCTTCATCAACCAAATTCTTTTCACTATCCATCTCACGATGTCTAGAAATAAGCAGTGCATTAGATCAATAACAATGAACCTCATAGGGTTGAATTCATATGCATTTTTATGAAACTTGCCAAATTTTGAGTAATAAACCATTCATCAATATTGTCCATCCCAGCAAAATTATTTTCTCCAGTGACATGATGCAAGCACTAAAATATGTCTGCATATTTTTCTTGCTAGTACTAAAGATGTATTCCACTCTATAGTAACTTTTAATCATTAACAATTGGTGGTCCTTTTCTTCTACAAATTGGTCCTTTTATAGCCTTGTCTGTGGTTGCTTATCTAAACTCTTTATCGATTTATTAATTGATCTGTCTATTCTGAGGCATTCTGTGATGGTTGTCATTGCCAAAGTTCACAATAATTTTATACAAAAAAATTCGCATTTTTATGAAAAAAGAAGATGGAAAGACATGATGAACATAACTCAGAAAATGAAAACTACCTCCCAGCTTCAAATTTGCCAAAGTTTACGTACTTGCCTTACTCATCTTTACCACCTCTGACCCTTGACATATGCTTCTACTTTCAGTTGGTTGGAATATATCAAGGGGGAAGATCTAGGAAGTATTAGTGTAATGTAATTTTTCTTTTTTTGATTAATTTTTTACTTTAATTTCTTTGTAGAAGACAACTTAGCTTTATTTTTAGTTAGTTTTTATTTTCTTTTCCTTTCCTTTTTTCTTATATTTGTAAAAGATAAAGGCTACTATGCCATGTTTACCTCGAAGATGTAGATCAAGGTATATTCCAACAAGAGTTTCCATTGGTAACATCAGTAACATCAAATAAGATTTATCACTGAGAGAAAGTACAGCCAAAAATCAAAGCGAAAGACACTAATGAAGATAACAAATCAAATAACAAATAACGAATCAAGAAAGATATGACTCTAGAAATGCCCACCATGGATAACCAGAAAACTGGCAACCTATCCTAATTTCTTGAAAAAAAAGACCTGTTCTACAAGCTCACTACTTATAGCCAGGCAAACACACTGGGTAAAATAAAAAACGCACCAAAAAATTAAGAGAACAAGTTCCCTTTCCAAGAAATTGTGGTACAGACACATAACTAATTATGCTATACTAATAAAAAAAAAAGTACACATTAGTAGAAGTAATTAATTCTATTAAAACTAAACTAATTTCTGTAATAATTCTAAAATTTTTGCTAAAACCTCCTTGTTCAAATTATTACCACCCTTCACTTTCTTCTTCGAATTGTCCAAAACTTCAGATGCTTCATGTTCTGGCCCAGGGGTTTCTTCAACTTGCTACTTTTATTAGGAGCTTGACTTCGCATTACTGGAATCAGCCTTTTTTCCTCCAGAATGGTCATCAGTTGAGGGCACTTTCTTTAGATTAGGTGTTGAGTGTACCTTACGTATAGCCTCCCATTTCTCAAAATATCCAACAAGCTACCTCTTGCCTTTACCTGTTTGTACTATCTTAAATGACTTAGCCCCAAGTTCATGTAAGTAGGTGGTTGGTTTACAGTCCCTCCACAAGATGTGCGTAGTTACATCCTCTGGAATGTTGTAAACTACAGCCTGGAATTTCTCTCTCTGTTTTCTTTCATGGAGAGTCTAACTTGCGGGAAACCAATTATTATTGAACTGTAGTAAGGAAAATGAGGATAACGCTATTTTGACCCTAAAGGTTGATATTTATGCTGTCTTTTTATCAAGTTGCCCCAAAGTTTTAGTTCTGCTGTTATTTTTTCAGGAGATCAGGTATAAGGGATGTTATATATTACTATGTTGCGTTTCATATCCTGTCAGTACTTCTATCACAGCAGGTTGGATGAATTGTTAGCCAGCAATTTTTTCTTCCAGTTAGTATTGCCTTTATTTGATTGGTTCTTGACTTGTTTATCCTCTGGTACACATGTGGATTTGTTTATCTCTTCTTTCCGTAGATTTTCAGGTGTATCAGATTGATCAACAGGAATCATTACTATATCAGGTAATTCAGGCTGTGATATTGGAACTGGATTTGGTGTAGGTATTATTGGCATATTTTCTGTTATTATATCCATGTTATCATCCTCAGTAGAATTGTCCAAATCCTTCAAATCAGCCCCTTCGTATTCATATAGAGCCCATTTGTATGCCTGCTGCCTGAACCTGTGGCATGTGTGGCTATAGACATTATCAGTGGAAGAGTCATAGGTTGTATATTTGTGGCCTTGGACTGTTCCAAGAAATATTTTGGGCCAGCACTATCACCAAAAGTAGTCATTAGGAGAGTAGCTTTATCTAAAGTACTGTCACTGGACTTAGAAAATATCTTTTGTAAGAAACCATTATGTAAAAGTTCGCCAAACTTTTTTTGACACTGTCAAAATATTATTCAGACAAGGTGTCCGCTATCTGGGAGTGAACTCTGTAGATAAAGGGTGATATTTCTTTCTTTTCAGATATTTTTAATAAAAAGTTTATAATAAAATAACTTTTTATTTCCTAAATTTTATCTCCAACTTCAACTAATGATGATAATAAATTTTTATGGATTTTAATATGGATTATGAAATTTAAAATAAGAATCAACATTTCAGAAACAGCAACTGAATTACTAATAAAAATTATCTGCATTTAAAATTTTCCTGTCACTTTATACAAAGTGAGAAATATTCACAACATAGAAGATTGATTTCATAGAGGAATTTCATTCTTGCCATTATGAAATGTTAACATATCAAATTTCTAAATTCATCAAATGCCAAAAGTGCCAAACCCCTTTATCTCATTAAATAAGATTATTAAATAAAGTGTCAAATCGAATTGAGATGATTTATCCATTTTCTACAATTTTTCAACAATTAGCAACCCTATATCTTTGAAAGATCACTCAGACATTGGTCTGATTGATCATATTCTAAAAATATATTAACCAATATTTATGATGGTCAAGTGTGGAAAACATTTAAGGATACTTCTTTTCCTTAGTCTAATGCTGAATGTGGATTGGTTACAGCACCAGTGTGATATACATTACGTTGCCATTTGCAACTTGCCTCAGGACATTTGATTTAAAAAAGAAAATTTATTAATTTTCAGAATATTATCAGGTCCTAATGAAGTGAGTCTACAGAGTAAAATCTCAATCAACCAATTTTCCTGCTTCTATTAGCTTGGAGATGAGATGTTTTTGATAAGAAAGAAGGATTTGTTGCATTAGTTCACATCTGCTTTTGCACATAAAAGATGCATTAAATCTTCCATGGTCAGTACAAAACAACAAGTTAATACATCCATGTACAAGTTCGGGTGAGTCATTTTGAGTTTTTCAAGAGTAGGTAATTCATCTAAGAAAAGCTTGTATTTAAAGGTATGATGTTTTGAGGCATGTTCCCAAGTGAAGGAGTCGTCGTGAGCAGGTTCAAATTTCTAAGTGAACCAAGTGAAATCCCAATTGACAATATAAATTAATAAAATGAAAATGGGATAAAGGAAATATTGTTTAAAAAGGTAGCTAGGATTTGATTCACATATGATATCATCATATAAAAGGATAAAATCGTGAACTGAAACTTGATCCATTTTAGAAATAAGAATAGCAGAGGAGGATTCATGAGCAGAATTGGCCAAAGAATCTGCAAAATCATTCCAATAGTTTCTGGAGTGAGTTTTGACTTTGAGAGGATAGACTAAAAACAAAGTTCAAAATTGGTGGTTTTGTAATACCAGCAGCTGCTTGAATATGTTGAAGATGCACACCAACATAAATCAATGGCAGATTGTAAGTCAGTACAAATTGTCACATTAGAATTAGAAGGAGAAACTGTTAAGGCAGCATAAATAGTAGTAACTTCAGTCTAAGTAGAGGAAGGCCAGTCATGTATAATGCCATGCGTATAAGAAACAACTGAGTTGAGGAAACCAGCATCTTCAAGTATTTGAACCCAAGACCAGCCCATAGAAACATCAGGAGTACCAAGATTAACAAGGGATCCATCTGTATAAAATTTATAAGAGGAGTCTTCAGTGACAATGGGAGAATTAGAGAAGCCACAGTAAGAGGAGAAGGAGATGGAAGAGAAGACACTTCCATTGGAGAAAAATCTGGGGCAATATCCAAATAATAATAATATGAAATGATGGATGCATTCTTGCATAGTAGGAAGAATCAAAGAGAGAAGAAAGGAGACTTTGCAAGTGCATAAAGTCAAATCTGAGGATTTTTGTGAATTGAAATGTTCATATTCGCTTCACAACCAGAACATGGAGTAAGTCTAATAATATTACCAGGAGAAGTTATACAAGCAGAAGTCCAGTGTATTATATAGTGCAAGTAGCATGAATAGGTTGTTTTTGAATTTATTTGCCAAAGGCAGCCAAGCTCATCTAAAGTAACGATCCAATTCTTGGTGTGTTAAGATGTGGAAATACTAGGAGCTAATTCAAACTGAAATGACAAAGAAGAAGAGGCAGGAACTTGATATTTTTCTTATTAGAGCCTGGAACAGTGACTTGTTTTTGAATGTTCAGATTCCACTTATGAGGAAGAACATGACCACATTTATCCATCAAATTAATCAAATAAGATGACCAAGAAAGTAAATAGGAGTCTTGCAGAGTGCTAAATTGTAAAAGATAAAATATCTTTCGCTTTCACAGGATGTTGATACTTGAATTGAAAACCTTAGGAGTCATAATCTCAAACAAAAGAAAATGACCATCAGAAATAGCAAAGTTGGGCAGATGAGATAAATTGGTTTATTGAAGACAGAAGGAGTAGATACTAGGGGTGCAATAGTATAAGCAATATAATCCTTCTTGAAAGAAACAAGCGAAGATTAAACAGACCAGCTCTTTACATCCAAAAGGAAAATAGGAGTTAAAAACCTATATTGAATTAATTTCAGTCTATATATAAAAATAGCTTGTATAAAAGGAGAAGAATTAGCTAATAAAAATAAATTATTTAAATGACATTGTTGTTGATAATTAAAAAGATTAATTAAACCCAAAGCTTGAGATGAAAACAAAATAGCATTGGGAAGGGAATGAAAAAATTAGTCTTAGCCAAAAAACATTCAGATGCTGAGAGATGGGTGACTCACATATGGTATTCTAATTTTGGCATTAGGACCATATTATGCAAATAAACAACTTGTATAGCTGTTAATTTTGCAGGTCAAATAGTGGCAGCAAAGGACAAGCAATTTGCTTTTGAACAAAATCCCGTATTTCATTAGATATTAAATGAATATGATTCAATAAGAATTAAGTCAAATCAAAACTGATAGGGAGGGTAGCACCAGCAGTTAAAGGCAATGAGTTTGTAATTAACACATTATTGTTATGATTAGCAGAAGTGTTATTGATCTGATAGAATTCTTTAGTAATTGAAAGCATATGTTCTATGCCAGCTTTGGTTGAAGAAATTAGAGTAGAGTCATCTATAAGATCATTAATAATAGAAGGATCAAATTCAGGGATTTAAGAACGTAAGGGTTGTATATCTCTTTCTTAAGAACAGTTAATAGGGGATCTATATAAATAACTCATAAAAGAGGAGAAATAACCTCGCCTTGATCTATACCAATGCGAACCTAATAAGAGGGAATTTGTCTATGAGCAGTGAAAACGTGATTAGTGCATTTCATAAAAAGAGACAGGATAAACTTTGTAATTTAAGATCAACTGAATCGAAAGCCTTAGAGATTTCTTGTGATAGGATCCAAAGTGGTTGTTTAGGTACATCAGCATCATGGATGATGGACTTTAAGGTGATAATGGGATCACGGCAAGATCCATCATGGAGTCCAGTGAAGTTACCTCCTTGCAGGACATTATTGCTAGCCAAAATACAAGCAAGGCAATTATAGAAAAGTTTGACAAGAGATTTTTGAATCACTTCTAACAAGGCAATAGGATGAGTGTTCTTGAGTTGACACTTCCACTCATGTGATTTGGGAATAGGAAAGATCATAGCTTAACGCCATAAGTTAGGAATATCAGAAGAAGCCAAGCAGGATTGAACTAAGTTCAAAAGTAGAGAGGAGGTATGTAGTCCAACGTGTTTGAGCATTTCATATGTAATCATCAAGGGATTAGGGGTAGTTCAGAGACAGAGGTGGGAGAAGAGGATTTGATGGGTCAGTAATTTTGGATGGGTGGGATGATCAAGAAAAACCCTGTCCAAGATGATCCTTCAACACATTCGTGATAAAGCAGAATCAATAAAAGAAGAAATATCAAATGAGCTTGAATAGAAGAATCTTGACATAAAATTTTTGAAATGTTAGTCAAAATGTGTAAAAGTGAAAGGAAATTGTCCTGTCAACAATCATATAGTTTTGCTGGAATAATGGGTGGGGAAACAAAATTCTTACCAGAATATTGTTGAGTCAAATGAGATGAGTAGACCATTTATTTTTGTGAGAAGAGGAATAAGTGCCTGGATGTTTGCAAAGAATTCTAATCAAGTGATATACTTGAGTAACAAATCTAAAATGTTGTGTTAAAGCTTCTAAGTCCTTAGGAACTTTGGGAATATAGTTGTTACCAACTGTAATAAATGGTAAAGTTGCATTAGCAGCTTTCAAGATGCAAGAGAAAACATATTCACATTTCTTGTTGATATACCATGAAGAAAAGGTGTAAGCAAAATATCACATAAAGAGTCAGTTTTGTTGGCAAAGGATTTCCATTGTGGGTTTGAGACAGAGTTGAACTTGAAAACATGTCTAGTTTGTCTTTTCTGCTGTTTGGCAAGAGCAGTTTTAATAAAGGCCAATAATAAGGATGCATCATAATATGTGATAATGGAATTGTGATCAAAAGAACACAAATCTTGAGCATCAAAGATGTAAGAGGTGAGAGCGTAACCTTTCAACAGAGGGCAAGACCAAACATAGTCAATATGGGTAATTTGGTCATCTTGTCAAAAAGTACCTAAGGAATTGGAAGAATTAACAAGGATAAATTTTTCATAACCATGCGTTAATAAATGATTAGTAAATAGGGTAATATTTATCAAGGTGCATATTAAAATTACTGCAAACAGCATGATATAAACCAGCTTGTTTAGTTTGTATAAGAGTTTGTATTAAAAGGTCAATTGTATCTGAGCGTAAAGAAGCATCAGATGTAGGGAGAATATATATTATAAAAATACGTAATTTGGCGTTGCATGGGATTTAAAATCTTGAACATGTGAAATAAGAGAATTTTCAATAAAAAAGAGAAACACTCACTAGTTGAAATAGTCCAGAAATTGATTATCTGATTTTAATCTGATTTATAACTCAATTTTGGCCAATTTTTTTAAAAAGGCAATGTTCCATTTGGGTTCTGAGTGGTTGCTACTTGGATATAATTCAGAATAAGAAATCAGATATAAATCAGATATAAGTCAGTAACAATTCAATTTATAAATTTGTGCTATAATAATATGCAAAACTAAAAAAATAGAGTAAATTAATTCAAAATATACTATAATACGTAAAACTATAAAAAAAGAGTAAAAATAATAATAAAGTAGAAATCTGATTCTAACTATTAATCTTCTTGCATAAAACTTATACAAACCATTATTTATTCTGGTCAAGTTTTCATACCCTATTATTAATTAAATATATTAATAAAGTATTTACTAATATTCACAAATTAATTACAAATGGTAAAAGATTCACCTC